>APFE030477475.1:46420-56447 GCA_000404065.3 Pinus taeda
GTCCCCCAAGGGGGGGGGGGGGGGGTTCTGTAATAGCCCTAGTGAAAATTCCATGTAATACAAGTAAATAAAGTTAAAAATAATAACCATGGATGATGGGACACTTATTCCAGGATGAATGTTGGGAAAAATCAGAGTGATAGGGATCACTTATGATTGTTTATGGCTAAGGAAATTGGCAAAGACAATGGCTAAGGTTTTGGAAAGGAAAAATGGCATTTTGGCACATCATTTATGAAAAATGGAAATTAGGAGAAAAAGGAGATGAAAGGTCATAGGTTACATGTGAGGAGGAAAATGAAGGAAAATAATGGAAAATGAAGAAAATAGAGGCCTCATCCATAAAAAGGCTTCTGAGGATTAGTTGGCAGGATTTTGCTAACCTTTTGTTAGTTCAGTTTTGGAGCTCTCTCATTATTATCTCTCTCTCATATTATTGGAGACAGTTTTATTTGAGTACTCTTGGTTGGTGTGTCATAATTGTATTTTGGGAGCAAGAAGGCAAAGGAAGGGCAGGAAAGTGCAAAAAGGCATTGAGATCAACAAGTAGATCAATTTTTCTTACATTTATCAAGTTTCATGTATGTTTCCTTCACTATTTTTGGCATGCATGTCACATGCATGTGGTTTCTTGGTTGTGATCTCTCATTGACATGGAGGATTTCCTGGACCGAGAGTGGATTGCCTAGCCTTTCCATCATCTAGATATCCATGGTGATTATGGGTTTACTTTCATTATTTTTTTTGGTTGGTTCTCATATTTCCTTATCTTGGGTTGAATTATTAGTTCCGAGAAGCCCTAATTGGAAAAACGCTTTGGAAACCCTATAACAACTTAGGTTGAGTTACTAGTCCTGGAAGCCTTGGTTGCAAAAATGCTCTTGTAAGCCCTTGGTGGGTTGAGTTACTAGTCTTCGAAGCTTTGCTTGTATAGACACTCTGGAAGCCCGATGACAACAATGGGTTGAATTACTAGTCCTCAAAGCCCTCGTTGGAAAAAACGCTCTAGAAGCCCCAGAAGGCTGAGATGGGGACCAGTCTGATGATGGTTTTGTTATGTATGATCATGAGGTGGAATCATTGTTTGATGAGTTGAAGTGGATGGCCTCTGAAAGCCTTCGATGAGTTTTGATTGATTTGTTCTATGAGGTCCCACATTCATGCTAGGAATATGGCATGGGGATGAATTGCTTAAGAGAAATTTGGCTTAGCCATCCTATAGTCAGATGTAACATGGAAGTCCCTTCCCATGTTTCGATTTTGCATCATTAATGAAAGTTCATTTCTCCTTGTATTTCTATGAGAATTTTGATGGTTTATATGTGGTTATATGACTGCAGTTTCATGAGTATTTATGTTTCTATTATGTTGGTTATGTATGTGTTTATGACAGTAACCATGAGTGGCTCTCATCATGTTTTTTTCTTATAACTGAATGATCAATGTATAATATGATGTAATGGATGGAATGGTTGTTGATGTGTTGATGCATCAATGGTTCTTAGCGATTCTTAGCTTAGTGTGAGACCCCTATGCTCAGAACTGTGAATTACACCTATAGATTACACATTTGCAATATGTTTGATTAAATGTCTGTCATGGCTAGTAGGATCAAGTCAAAGTCTTGAAAAAATATTCGCTTTAATACAGTCATTTCCATGCTATTTTATTGATTTTCAGAGATGGTTCAATTTTGGGCAATGAGTCGGGCTCTAGGCCTAAAAGTGGCTCAAACCGTAGAGTCACTGGAAAAGCATTGGCAATTTAGGTCTCTGGTTGCTGGCATGCAAGCTTGTGGGAGCAACTTTGGGTTTCTGGTGGCTCTCATGCCTATAGCATGGGAGTGACTAAGGCCTAAGTTGTCCAAAAGTTAAGTGGGACCCCAAGGCAAGTTGTCTAAAGTATTGGATTAGTTCCTGAGGGTCATGTGGCTAATGACTAATGTTTGTATGGTGTATTTTCATCCATTCCACTTCCTTAACATGACATAGGAGGTCGAATCATATCATAGTGGCCTCTCGTCGCATCTTTACCCAGGCAGGCCGATTGCTTGGGCAGATGTGGGAGGAGGGTGTTACAACAATCATCATGCTTGACTATCAAGACTAAGCTAAATGTGAATCTTGTGCCAAACAAATCATCCCAATACCTTTCCGCAAACCATGTATTAACAACAAAAATGTGGCCACGTGTGCATGCAAGTACAAAAACTTAGCCTATTGCGACAACTTGTGATATAACATGAATCAAAAATTACTTATACAACCTTTAAGGATAAAATGTAAATCAATAACTATGAAAGTCGATAATAGAATTACATGTATGGCATGTAAGTGTTGATTTGGACCACCAAATTACCATAATCACAACCTCATCGAAATTATATGAAACTATGGCTAGCAAGGTTAGGTCATGTGAAGTTAGTGCTAAGGGAATAAATTAAAAGAAGGAGATTTGGGCATCTCTGTGTCCCTTACACCATAACAACCAGATTAAATCTTTCACCAAAGCTATAGAATGGTACCAAATAAAGAAGAATCATTCTTAAACAAAATGCATAGTTGAAACCTTGGCTTCAAAAGTTATAATAGTTATAACTAGTAACAACATAGAATAATGCATTACTTGAATGCTTTATTTTGACCTTTAACTTCAAGGCTAATTTCAAGTAATAACAATAAAACTAAAAATAATAAGTCACAATAAAAAACAAAAACTATAATAAAAAAATAAAAAAACACACAAAGCATCCATTACAAACCTAACACCTAAATTCTATATAGAAGAAGCACAAAAGACAAAGAAAATAAATAAATTAAAAAATAACTCCAAAAATCAAAATATTGAAAATTTCAAAGTTGCAACTTTTTCCTTAAAACCAATCCATAATTTACACACTACATCAAAACTAAAAACATTATTTACATAATAATGCACTAACAAATTTAAACTACATAATGTATAACATTAAAAACATTATCTACATAATAATAATAATATACCAACAAACTTATTTGCAGTGTACATATTATTGCTTTGAAATATAAATAAAAATCTTTTTTTAACAAAAGTCATATACAAACAAACTTAAACTATCCTTAAAATACTTCAAAATAAACATATAATACTTTATTTATCAATTTAAAAAATTGAAAAAGATATAAAAATAATAAATATATATTTAAAACCAAATAAGTAACCACTCTCCGCAATTAACCAAGCCTCGCCCTTTACCAAAAAATTTCTAAATCTAAAGGTATTTAAAAATATAAAGATTAACATGTATCAACTTATGTAAAATTTACTTTTATATAATTAAATTAAATTTTATAAAATATAAAATTACACATCACACTAAACTATAAACTATAGAATAAAATTTTCCCCACCTACATATCTACTGAGGGTTCGGTCTATCAAGTCCTCCTCGAGATATCGAGAGCTAATTTTTAATGAAGTGGAAGTCGATAAACTTGGAAGCAGACGTTTCCAGAGATTATTGCAAGGGTAGTCGGAAGGTGGAGGGTTTTAAAGCCTCTGCAGCAAGTTGGTTGTTGCTTGCCATCACAGAGTGAGGTACACATTGAGATAGGCAAGTTAAAATTCACATTGTCTAACAAGTTAAAAATCCGCTGGCATTGTATAACGATTTGCATTTAATTTCTAACCATTACCAGTCCAGATAAACCCTATAAATACCAGAGATAAATCCTAGTGATTGACGAGAAAAAATGCCATAACCGGGTTAATACCATTAATTACTGTTAGGTTTCCTAGTTGACGACACCACCCCTGAACAGCGGCATAGGAGAGCGGTAAATTGCGTTCGATGGTATCTAAAATAAAGCATAGCTGAGAAAAGCCCTCGCGCCGCTTTTCAAGAACGTAATCCATGGCTCCCTGTGGAGTCCTGCAGAGACGCAAGATTTCGCGCTGCTTTTCAAGAACGTAATCCATGGCTCCCTGTGGAGTCCTGCAGAGACGCAAGATTTCCTCAGTACGCCGCTCGTCGTCGTCGATTCCACTGTTTGCGAGGCCATCTGCGTCGGTATTCTGGCGGCGAGGCACATGCTCAACAATACATCTCCGAAAGCTGTGTTGAAGCTCTAATACGAGGTTGTAACACCTTAAGAGCATGCCATCACTCCCCTGGTACCCTGCGTTCACCTGCCACACACCATTCATTCATATACATACCCAGCCGCTTGTTTGGGTTCCTGAAAAGCAAAATTGCAGCAACGGGAAGAAACAAGAGACTTACGTAGTTGTAAACGAGCAAACTATCTCCGTACGCAACAATATCTCTAATACCCATAGCGTGGGCATGTTCAAGCCCCTCAATGAGGGCCGTGTATTTGGCTACGGTATTGGTGTAGTGCAAGCCCAGAAAACGGGAATATCTCTCTATCTCTTGGCCGTTACCATCTCTGAGCACGAAGCCAATGCCCGCAATGCGAGGAAAGCCTCTGCGAGGATTGCCTCTGCACGCTCCATCGAAATGCAGTGTAGCTGGAGGAACACGAGGAGGTACGATCTCTCCCATCCCACCCTTGCTTCGCTTATTTGTTCACATATTTAGCGAAAATGGGTATGGACGAGAGTGCACGGGAACAGAGGCCTCATTAATGAATAATGGAAGGAAGTAATAAGGTTTAGGATTCCCAACGGCCTAGAATGGAGGACACCAAAAGTTTTGCAGCGAGTCTATTCATATTCCACAAAGAAAGCACCAATACATGTTTTTCATATTATTTATTTTATTTTACCATGATACCAGTCGATGCATCAATCAAAGTACACAAATAGTACCTTGTGAGAAGTAATCCAATATATAATCTAGATTGACATGTAAGAAGTATCCCAATATGTAATCTAGATTGCAATGTAAAATGTTAATAAATTGAATTGAAAATATACTGATATAAAAGTTGAAGACAAAGACATTAAAAAATTACATTACTATAGTGATATAAATTAAATATTAAAGGGCTTAAATTAAATAAATTGATAAGCATCAAAATATTTATTTTATCAAAAAAATTATTTATTAATTTGTAAATAGTTTTTTATAATTTTAATTGTAAATAGTTTTTCTTATAATTTCATGGCCATATAATATTATGTTGATATATTTTTTTTAGTAATTAATGTAATTACAAGTGAAATTAATTAAAAAAATGCAAATAAATTTGACAATTAAATCAAGCCTATGAATCTAAAAACAAGTGGAGAAACTAGTTTAGAGGACCATTCTATATGGCACTAGATTGGGGACATCAAGTATCTTGACAACTACTATTATAAAGCAACTGCAACATGTAATAGGGGAAGATGAGAGCAATGAAAATGTTGCAAGGATTGTTTTGGTATGAGAGCAATTGAGGTAACAAAAGAATTTTCAATACATGAAAACTTTGGGTGATGTTATTATTCATATGACTACATGGAAATGATCTCTATTCATATTTAACTACAATGATTTAGAGATTTTTTGCATTCAAGGGACTAGAATTTTACTGTGTGGAGGTGAGTTTTTATGAGGGTTATTTTTACCCCTCAAAATGGATGAGCATTTTGAGATCTTCAAGGGCATGCTAGTGGTCCTATTATAGGAAGAAAATACGGTTATGCAACAATGATACATCTAGACTTAAAAATATAGTTTTGTGTAAAGGAAATGTTGATGGGGCCATGAGAATAAATGCATCAATTTAAAGGAGCTATGATATATTAACTAGCATATGATATAAATCTCATCTCAATCTCCATGAAACATAACACACAATGAAAGGCCAAGGAATCTCACAATAACGACAAAACAACAAACTCAATACTTCTCAGTCATCTAGAAAATAACTCCAACATTTTCTAGAAGAATCTTCAAATGCTCTAATGTCACTATTGTTCCTCACATAAGAAGCAGATCCAGTGTAGCATCTTAAGGTATAATTTTCAGTAAGAGCTTACACAATGCCCTCAAACAAAAAATCCCATTTCGTTGAAGGTTGTTGCTAATTTTAACTTCCAAATCTCCATCCCGTTCCAAATTCCCATCAACCAGCTCATCTGTTTTGCCTTCCACGGCAGTATTGCACATACATATCTCAAAATACTTAGCATCCAACATATCTTTGTATGTTGAATCAAGTATATCATTATTTTTCATCTTTGCAACAATAGTAGAATCAAATTCACCATCATGGTCATCAATTGATTTTAGCAGAGAAGGATTCAAAACCGCATTGATATCCTGCATGATTTGAAATTGTGTGCAAAGAGGGTATTATTAACAGAAGAACTAGATTTCTCTATGGGTTCCATGAGGTCAAATACAACAATGGGCTAGAAGGGGATGGTTGATGAATCAATCTCCGTGTGGAGAAACACTATCATGAGAATTTGTGCAACAAAGGCGTTTGTTTCCTAAGTAAACATTATAGCAGGCCCACATAACCTACAATAGGAAATATCCATTAATCCTTAAGCTCATAAATGCAACCCCCAAAAGTAGGGTTTTGAGGACTAAGAGCTCGATATACTTGTCTCCCAAATCATGGCACTTGTAGACTAATTTCCTGACTTGAAATGGAAGCTTACTCTTTGGGCTACCAGTTGCATCAACCTCACCCCTAATGTGACTATAGGATCCAAGAGACCACGTTTTTGCTACCCAAGTAAACATTATGGAAATTTTCATGGCATGTAGAAACTGCATGAAACCTTAAGCTGGTAGATGTAAGCCCAATAAGTAGGGTTTTGAGAATGAGGAGCTTGACATTTCCATCTCTAAAATTGTGGCACATGTCGACCAATGTCATTGGTTGAAATATAAGCTTGTTCTCAAGGCTACTGGTCACATCAGCCTCACTCTGGCCTCACCCCTGATGTCACCATAGGCTATCAATTTCTGCATGCAATCTAGGGCATGTTATACCATTTTCAAGAAACTTGAATCATAGACTACAATTCACGGATGCGGTATGATTTATGCATAAATGAGGCTGAAGAAAATGGGCTTATTAACAATAGTAGTGACAGAAAGAATTACCGGATGTTATTCTTTCTACTTGGAACATGATTGTGTGATTTAAACCTTCTCCAGAACGGATTTTCATTCTTGGATGAGCTTCAGGTGCTTACACCATGAGGAATTCCTTATGAGCATGTCTAGGGTAGGGCTTATTATAACCCCCGGATGGGAATCTATAGACAATGTCACTAAAGATTCTGATGATAGGGCACCATCTTCTTGCTCATTCTTTTTATTGTCCTGCTCATTCTTTTTAGAAAAAGAGAAGTTGAGACAAAACCGTTATTTCATCTCAAACTAATGTCTTAAAATGCCCCATCATGTAGTAGTTCATTTTATTTACCCCTTACTATACAAGTGAGAAATCTGCAGTGAAATCCATGGCGAGAAATAAAGTAGAATTGAAGAGTATGTTGTGTGTTCTATTGCCTCCATATTGTGTTGTAACGTACCATGACAATGAATCGATTGTGAAATTAGACTTTTTAAACGTGAACATGTGGGTGTTTCATAAACCATCACCGCCATGTGGTTATAGGAAGCTTGCACTGGTTTGTGGTGAGAGGAAGGGAGAACATTGAGGATTGAAACACCCTTTCCACTTATAAATGAAATAAAAAGTAAATATATAATGGGGAAAAGAGGGAAAACACAGAAGATGATGGTGAGAGTTAAATCTCAACCATCCAATCTTGTATATGACTATGAATGTTCCCTCTATCTCTAAACCTAATTGTCCATTTAATAAAAAAATAAAATTCATCAAAGCCTATTATGAAATAGACCGTGCCTATCAACATAAGTAGTCTCTACCTCTTCCATGGACTATAACTTTCACCTCTTAGTCAAAGGTTGTGTACCCCTAATATTTTTGACATTTTCATATGAATGACCAAAGTTTTCATATTGTTTTATTTACACTTTTTCTTAAATTATTAAAACAATTTCATAGGTCTTGAAAATCAAATTTATTTTTTTCCTTTCTGATTGGTTCACAATAATTTTATTACACTTAATATCTCTCACAATGTACATTTTTAATTTCTAATTTTCAATGCATGCAAAATAATTTTAAAACAAAAAAAATACTTAGTAAATGACCGTTTTGTCAATAAATTCCTTAACACTCGCACTAACAGTATTATGTCTAACACCACTACTACTTTGTCCAACAATACCAGAACTTCAACAAATTCTTACTAAATCTAGTTCCCATTATGTTGTGAGGCTAGGAAAAGCAATGATTTGGAACCAAATGTAGAAAATAACTACGCCAAGAAAAAAAATGATGATTATATATTATTGCTTTCTTTAGGCCATTTCAAGGTGGTTAATGATGAGTTAATTCCTATTTACCAACATCCTTTCTTCAAGGATAATATGTACATCGAGAAATAATATGTACATTCATTTCTCGATGGTAGCTTCATTTTCATTAATCTCACTAATCGACTACTACATCAATAATTTGAGCGGGGCCAGGACATTGATAACGGTGCACTTTCGACACCCCCACTCAACAGAATGATCGAAAACAAGTTATTCATGTCGACACCCACCCTAATAGAAAGCTTTAAAAAAATGTTATTTGTGAATTTCTACGAGATTTCCGGTACAAATATTTATTATTGCAGTGATGTGATATCAGGCATCCTGAAACGAGTAAAATATTAGCTTTTTCATGTTCGTTCCACAAAAGTCAAGCTAAATTCTAACTTTGGCGTTGCGTGTGAAGTTATTTCATTAGGAGACTATATAATTACTTTTTTGTTTGAATTTAATATGACATCTTTAATGAATTTGAAAGCTGAAATGGATGGTGATATGTGATGTTTCTCATTTATTAAAAACTATATAGGGTCTCAAGATTCCATCCAAGGCTATCCAATTCAAAGAATTATGTGAATATATTGCTTATTAAATATATCTGTATCATATCATATTATGAGTTTTTTAATATGTGAAACTTTGAAATTATTTATTAACTGAAGTTAAAATTGCAATGCCAAAGAACAGGAGACATGAACACATTACTGGGATAAAAGTTCTAAATAAATGCTTATATAAATTATTGAAGTACAATTTTTCAACTGATTAGGATTAAAACAATAATTTTCTTTTCTTATATCTATAAGAGCAACAAATAGTGAATTTATGGTAGATGGAAAAAAGAAAGAAGCCGACAACTTTTTTGCTAGTCACTACTATAAATATTTATAAAGTATGTTTGTAATTAAATTGTGGAAATGTAAGAATGATTAATTGGCTGAGAAAAGCAACACAAGTTTTGAGTTTTGAGAAGGGCATTGCTTAGGAAATTGGAGTAAATGATTATTTAATTTCGTTCATGGTCTAACTAGTTTGGCTTTATGGAGACGACTGCATAATTATGGAGGTGGAGGAAGTGTATGGGCTTCCCCAAGGGAGGACAAGCCCATACACCTCTTGGGAAAGTCTAGAAGCATAAAAGGACTATGCATTAAAAGAGAAAGCAACGTTGGAAGGGAATACTTTTCAAACAAAAGAAAAACAAAGAAAAATATAGTGTGGGGAAGAAAGGGGACTATGGTGAACGAGTCTCGGGAGGGGACATTCAAGGAGGATGCATTGGGGCCAAAAGAAATGAAGGGGGCAACATTTGAATAAAGAATCAAACCCTAAAATTGGGGCAACAGTTGGAGAGAAGGAATTTGGCAAGGGGAAGGGAAATTATGGTTCATACAAGCTGAATGAAAATTCAAGGAAGGCATAGGAACTATTCTACGGAAGGGATACAAGAGAATTCGATGACATTCAAACTCAGCGACATGAGGAGGCACTCAACTAGTAGCTTGAGGAAGGAAATGAAGTGCATTTTTTAATAGTGTTGGGAAAAGGAAGGCTCGTTGGAAATAATTTGTACGGCTACATAGTTTTGGGTGTAGGTGTTATGGAGAAAATAAATATGTAGTAGAATAAAATAAAGAAAATATTAGGATTGGAAGGATTGGGAAGAAA
>APFE030477475.1:69726-131235 GCA_000404065.3 Pinus taeda
CTGAAACAATTCTTTTGGGCAACCCATGCAATCTTACAATTTCTTTAAAAAACAAGTTAGCAATGTGAGAAGCATCACAAGTTTTATAACAGGGAATAAAGTGTGCCATTTTTGAAAATCTATCTACTACAACAAAGATTGAATCATACCCTCTTTGAGTTTTGGGCAATCCCAACACAAAATCCATGCTTATCATATCCTAAGGCTTATCTGGAATGGGAAATGGAATATATAATCTGGTATTCTGGCTTCTTCCTTTTGCATACTGGCAAACCTTACAATTTCTTACATACGTCTCCACCTCAGATTTCATTCTTGGCCAGAAATAAAACCTGTTGAGCTGCTCCAAAGTCTTCTCTACACCAAAATGACCTGCAAGTCCTCCACTATGCTTTTCTTTGATTAAATTTTCCCTCATGGAACAGACTGGTATGCACAGCTGATTTCTTCTGAACAATAAACCATCCTGTAGAAAATAATCCAGCCACTTACTCCTATGTGCCAAAACTGGATTCCTGCAAGCTTCAAATGCCTCTTTAAAATCTGAATCATTTTCATATAACTCCTTGAGAAAGTCAAAACCCATCACTTGGATTTGACTTTCCTGCAACAAAACATTCCTTCTACTTAAGGCATCTGCAACTTTGTTTGACTGTCCAGTTATATGCTTCAACACAAACTGAAAGCTTTGAAGATATCCCACCCATTTAGCATGTTTCTGGTTGAGCTTTGGCTGCTGCATGATAAACTGCAAAGCATGGTTATCTGAATAAAGAAAAAATTCTTACATCAATAATGTCGCCACTTCTTCAATGCCTGCACAACTGCATAAAACTCCTTATCATAAGAAGAATATTTCTTTTTTGCATCATTTAGCTTTTCACTGAAATAAGCTATTGGTCTATCTTCTTGGCTCAACACCCCTCCAATTGCTTCAGCGCTGGCATCACACTTAACTTGAAAGGTTTTGTTAAAATCAGGAAGAACCAAAACAGGCTTTTCAGTTACTTTCTTCTTTAACAGCTGAAAATTTCTCTCTACTTCAACAGTCCACTTAAATGGCTGTTTGTCTTTCTTTATGGTCTCAATAATAGGTGCATTAATCTTACTAAAATTCTTAATGAATTTTCTGTAAAAAATAGCAAGACCATGAAAACTCCTTACCTCAAAAACACTTCTGGGTGAAGGCCACTCCACAATTGCTTTGATCTTTTTTGGATCCATCTTTAATCCTTCAGCTGAAATCACAAATCCCAAGTACACCAACTCTTCCTTTAGGAATAAACATTTCTTCAAGTTCAACAATAATTTTTCCTGTTGTAGCCTTTGCAGGACATAATTCAAATGCCTCAAGTGTTCCTCCTTAGACCTGCTATAGACTAATATATCGTCTAGATATAATATTACAAATTTACCAATGAATTCTTTAAGAACTTCATTCATAAGTCTCATGAATGTACTTGGTGCATTGGACAACCCAAAAGGCATCACTCTCCATTCATATAACCCCTCATTAGTCTTAAAAGCGGTTTTCCACTCATCCCCTTCTCTTATCCTTATTTGATGATACCCGCTTTTAAGATCTAATTTGGAAAAATATTCTGCACCAGACAAGCAATCCATTAAGTCTTCAATTCTGGGTAGTGGAAATCTATACCTGATTGTGATCTTATTAATGGCTCTTGAATCTGTACACATCCTCCAGCCTCCATCTTTCTTTGGGCTCAGCACTGTTGGCACCACACAAGGACTCAAGATTTCCTTGATCAATCCCTTGTCAAGCAATTATTGTACCTGTTTCTTAATTTCCTCATTTTCTGCAGGAGTCATTCTATATGTTGCTTTGTTAGGCAAACTTGCTCGAGGAATTAAATCTATATGATGACTAATTCTTCGGATAGGTGGTAACTCATTAGGCAAGTCATCAACAATAATATCATAATAACTCTCCAACATTTCTTGAATTTCAATAGGTAAATCAGAAACTTTGGTAGAAGTCATGATTACCTTGGGCTTGCAAATTACAGCATAGCTTACCTCACCTTGTTTCATCTGCTTCAAATACTCCTTTCCTCCAAGTAGCAGAGTTTTTGGATCTGCCTTCTGTCCCGGTCCGCCTTCTTCTGGTAGTGGCAGTAATGTATGATTTACACCATCTTTCTCAAACTTGTAGGTGTTCTTTTTTCCATCATGCATGGCTGCTCTGTCGTATTTCCAAGGCCTCCCCAGCAATATGTGACACACGTCCATAGGCATCACATCACAAACAACTTTGTCCTTATACTTGCCCACTTGAAACTCTAATTCACACTGTTCACTGACCAGTAGCTGATGTCCTTTTTGTAACCATGACACCTTATACGGTGTTGGATGCCTCCTTGTTTTCAGCTTCAATTTCTCCACCACTTCCGTAGAAACCAAGTTGTCAGTGCTGCCACTATCAATGATCACTTGGCAACATTTCTCTTGAACCTTGCATACTGTCCTGAACAAAGTTTTCCTTTGTGGCGGTTCAGTCACCTCCTTTGCTGATTTAACCAAAACTTTGTTAAGTACCAGAGATTCTCCTTTCTCTGGTGTGTTCTCCTCTTCTGGTACTGCTGTAACTAGTGCCTCTCCTTCAGCTGGAGCAACAATTGCATTTCTCTGTCTTACTTCTGCATTCTCTGGACATTCAAAAGCTCTGCGTCCTGGTTTATTACACCTGTAACATCTTATTTCTCTGCCTCTTCCTCTGTCTCCTCTTCCTCTGTAAAAACTCCCTCTGCCTCTTGCATCACCTCCTCTGGATGCATGCGGGGTTGAGCTACTGCTAGCTCCATCTTTAGGTGTTGTAGACCTTCCTCTACCACCTTGACTTCCTTTCCCTCTGAAAGTCCCTCTCCCCCTGGCAGACTGCTTCCTTATAAGTTTCTCTTCAGCCTTCAGTGCTATCTGATAGGCTTCCTCTACTGTTTTTGGAGACAGCAAACTTATTTCATCCTGAATGTCCATTCTGAGGCCATTCATATATCTAGCCGCTCTCTCAGCTGTGCCTTGGGCTTCTCCAGCTCTTATACTCACCTTATAGAACTCTTCTGTATACTCTTTTACTGTCAAAGCTCTCTGCCTGAGATTTTGCATTTGCCTAAACAATGTCTGTTGATAGTTAATGGGTAGAAATTTACCTTTAAGCTTTGCTGCCATCCTGCTCCAATTCTTGATTGGCTGCTTGCCCAGTCTTCTCCTTTCCGCCTATACACCATCCCACCAG
This sequence comes from Pinus taeda, assembly GCA_000404065.3. Classification (NCBI taxonomy): domain Eukaryota; kingdom Viridiplantae; phylum Streptophyta; class Pinopsida; order Pinales; family Pinaceae; genus Pinus; species Pinus taeda. The sequence goes on from APFE030477475.1 coordinate 72,980, forward strand.
AGCGCTGCATGGCCCACTAATTTGGTGACAGCAAACTTGACTTTCTTCTCCTCTTCCATTTCTTCATAATCGAAGAATTTCTCCATGCTGTTAATCCAGTCAATCAGTTCTTCTGGATTTAGTCCTCCTTGATACACTGGTACTAACTGGTTCCATGGCCTGGCTGTGGCTTTCATCACTGACTGAAAGAGCTTCATCTCAGTAGGAATCTCTACCGCTTCCTCTTCAATAGCTTCAGCTTCGGGTTCACTCACGTCTCCATCATCTATATTCCTGCCGGAGGTTAGTGCATCCAACCTAGCTCGCAGCTCCTCTATTTCTTCCCTCAATTCGACATTCTCAGCATCCCATCCTCTTCCACCACGTCCACGTCCTTGTCCTCTTCCAACCCTGAAAGCCATCCTTCTCTTGCTCCTGAGATTCAACTCTATGTCAGTGGCTGGCTCTGATACCACAAATGATGGACCGGTCTCTGGCTCTAATGACAGTCTTCCTAGTTTGTTTGAAATATCTTCTATGACTTTGTCTCGGTCCCTTATCAAGTCTCTGCGATCATCAGTCATCAAATCTACAACTTCTAAGTTTTTCTATCAGTAATTTTAGTTTTTGCATGGCGGCTGTCCGTGCCAAAATCCTTTCTCTTTTCAATAATAAAACCCTTGTAAAACTGATTCATAAGCTTCCACCTGCACGGCAATTTAATATCTACTGTTCTCAAGAATGAATGAAAGAAAGAGCATAAATAATGGTGTGTACAGAACTCTTTAACGCACACACCATATACCATAACAACAGCCCACCATATATGCGTTGAACGCACAACATTAGCAGAGGTTTTTGTAACGTTCTACAATACAACGCACAGCCTTTTAATAACACCACAACTCATGCCATTCAACATTACAATAAATACTATAGAAATTACATTTGCAGCGTTTGGAAGTTTTGTTAGACAGCAATAATTTATTACCATTAATTACCACAACGTTTACACATAATACCACAGCTTACCATCGGATTCTGCCAGCATACAATCATAAAAAAAAACAGTATATGCACCGCCCTTTTGAAGCACACCCAAATCCTTTTTATTAAATCATTCAATTATGAACAACGCCGGATCTCCTCTATTACACAGTTAAACAGCATTTTTACACAGGTACCCGCTCTCTCTCCATCCCAGACAGTGGTTTTTTTTCTTCTTTTTTTTTAGGGCTGCGGATACATTCACTTTCTCATTGTTCATGTATAAAAATTTCTAATTCTAGATTTTTACTTGAGAGGAAATCTTTCCTCTTTGGCGGCTGTTTTTACATCTTTTTCCTTTTTTACTCATAATGTAAATCCTTATTTAATACAAAAGTGGCTTTTACCTAATAATTTAAGCTTTTTACCATTTAGTAAGTTTTATTCTCCATCCTACTTTTAGAGAAAAGATAGAATGTCTTATTTTTTTTCCTATTTTTAACTGAGTGCATGCACCTGCATCACCTCATCTAGTAATAACCCAATCAAATAAAATCGAAACAACCCTGTATACTTTATACCTAGCCTAAAAACCTAATCCATCCAACCCTCTTGGATATGATTCTTTGGAGAGAGCCCTCTCCGTCTTGGTAGGGCTAGCTACCAAGTCAAAATATTGGTCTATGGTTACCTGAGTTGGAGTCTTCCTCAGCCTTGGAGATCTAGAGGAGTGATAACACTACCCATGGTCTGTAGACCATGGGATTGTATAAATAGGTGTGTCTTAGAGAGTCTAAGGAAGATTTGTGTCTTTGTTTATGGGTACAACAAATGGAGCCTTAGAGAGTTAGCACAAAGAAGTAAGTCTTAGATGGGGGAAAGGCTTTGCAGCTGATGCACAGAGGCCTAGAGTAGTGTCCACAACTGAGTGTGTGGACTCCTGTAGCTAAGTGCATAGGGAAGTTTTGAGTTTGCAAACCTATACTAAATATTAATAAAGAAGACTGTTGCAGAAATTCCTGTGTTTTATCTCTTTACTTCTATTATTTGTGATTACAATATATGTTGTGATGAATGAAATATTTATGAAATAATGATGCATTGATTTGCAAAATTAGTGGGATCATCGTATTAGCTGAACACAATTAGTAATAGGTTATTATGCGAAAAATATAATACTCTCTGTTATGTTTATTAGGCCCTTTGGTAAATCTGAGTACATATTGATCTAAGGATAATCTATGGTGCGTCTAAGTAGCTAATTCATCTATTTAGGGTCCACAAAAGATGATCGTAAACCTTCGCGAAGGTGCAGAGGTCGTTCAAAAATGTTATAATTCCAAGCCCTAAGGGCTTATAGATTTGCATGGAGAAAGATCTAGGTCACAAAAGGACATCACACTAATCATAGGGTGTGGAAACTTGATTCTAGCAGCCCCCCTGTGATGCAGGAAAGTGTTCCCACTGTAGACAGAGGCAACCCCTCTAGCCCTAGAGTGGGTCTAGTCACAAACAAGGATAGATCAACAATAGCTTTCCTTAAATAGTTCAATTTGGAGGCCTTCCTCAACCGGTGGTTGATGGAGTTCTGTTTCTCTGCTCCAGCTTCCGCTTCTTTCTCCTCAACGAGTGATCAACCTGAAACAAAGCAAAGGAAATACAACAAAGCACATAATCGGATACAACAATGAACTATTTACTGACAAAGTCAAGAAGTCATGAGCTATCAAGTACATTACATACAAGACATAGGAAAACATCATTGATTGCATTAATAATGAAATAAGAGTCAGCTTACAACCAAAGTCTTGACGTCACAAGCCTTCTCAGAAAGAGTCCAGCCAACATGTTCTTCAAGCATTCACTCTTTGAAGATGGATCTCCCAACATACAAGAGCTCTCTCACTCATAAGTTTCACACAAGATCAAGGACACTTCACAACCTTCCACAAGCTACCAAAAATCCCACACTTGTCACTCTCACACTAGCTATCTAGCAAACTCACAAAACACTAATAACATTGCTCAACTAGCCAACTATCAGGAACTCAGGAACTAGCAATGCATATCAATGGTGAGAGTTTAAATAGGAGAAGGAGTCTCCATGAATGGGGGGAAAGGAGAGCTTATCACCAAGGAAGGTAGCACAATTGACAGAACTACCACACTAGGGAAGGAAGGGAAACATAAACAAAGCCAACAACCAGGTTTGGAGTCATCTGGAAGGCTGACTGTTGGAACAATTCGCCCAATCTAGATCATTGTGGGCACAAAACTGAGCTTCAGCGCTGACATCACAAGTGATCAGTGCAGATAATTAGATCATTGTTGAAGACACCACACAGCCCCAAGCTTGTGCCTAAAATCGAGACATCGTGGGAATCATGTGTACTTCCACGCTGGTAGCACGAATGCACTGTTCATGAGCACCTCTCAGCATGTTTATTAAGCCAATAGCCACGATGAGGCAGACAACTTTGGAACAATGGGTCAATTGGCAGCATAGGAGAGCATTTGTCTATCATAAGCATGTTTGACTTGGACACATGACATAGTGAGAAGATTGGGAGTGAAAGCGGTGATAAATTACTGTGTAACAGATACCCCCTAAAGTATGAAGCCCGAGAGAGTGGGAGGTGTGAAATGCTTTACAAAACAACTGAGCTAGAACACCATTTGGAAGAACCTGTGCGCAAGTCGAACTGATATCTCTGAAGTACATGTAGTCTAGGGATGGGCACAACCATCTAGAATACATACGAAATAGGTCTGCGGTATGGATACAACCATCCACCTAATGAGACCATGTTAATGATAAAGGTATGGTCGCAGCCATCCATGAAGATTCTGGCATGGTCGCAGCCATCCATCAATGAGTCATGTAACTAGAAACCAATCCACGTAGGCCGAACATATGTAATCCGAGTTTGGTGTCTTGAACCCAACCAACCATAGTACAAATTCTAACATGCGAATAGAGGTGCTAAAGTCGAGCATGAGAGAAATTTGCTTGATTACCGGTCAATGATGTAAACCGTTAACAAGCACGAGAGAAACCACCAATAATCCCAATGGTTCTCAAGGTACTGTCCAGCACAATCCACGAAGTGCGAAGAATGAGCTGAAGTTGAAGACTCGTGGAATCACCCGATCGACGACCAACGATGCGGATCGACCGTTAGGTGCGAAGAACTTGCCATTGAGGCATGCAAGCTCCAAGGTGCTGAAAGGGATCTCTAGATCAATCTCTTGTATAATGCGTTGATGTCGATAGGAGACGACTCGTCGCAGGAGGGCCATAATGTTTCCCTCATCAACGACACGAGACAAGGAACAAGTGGCAGTGGGATCATTGCGGGTATACAAGTAAGAAAGTGATCCCATCACGGGTCAAGTATATTACAACATGCGAACATCGCGGTTTTAAGTCTCATAAGAGTGATGATTATCAAATTAGGGTTTAAGAGCTATTTCCTTCAAGGGAAGGTTAAGGAATTTTCCAATCAATTTCTTAGGAAGGATATGAGCTACATATATGAATGCTTACACTACATAATGGTCATTTTTTGAGTACTTTGGGGTATGTCATAGGGAAATGCAGGAGGTGTGACAAAATACTCTGTAACAGGACTTGGTGGAGTCCTTATGTAGGATGGACATGTGGTATGTTATGAGTCCCAGAAACTAAACAAGCATGAGCAGAACTATCCCACACATGATTTGTAGTTAGCATTGTTCACACATGCATTGAAGATGTGGAGGCACTATATTCTTGGTATGAGTTTTGTACTTATGAGTGATGACATTGGATTGAGGTATTTGTTTGACCAGTTGAATTTGAATGCCAGGCAGGCTAGATGGTTGGCCTCGATCAATGAGCTTGATTTGAATATCAGGTACATTAAAGATAAAGAGAACAGGGTGGAAGTTGCTCTCAACAAATGGATACATGTAAATCACTTCGCAGCTATGAGATCTTATGGAATAGACTTACATGATAGGATCTTGCAGGCAGGTCAGCAAGATGTTAGGTATATGGAGATTGTGAACAGGTTGAAGTAGGGTGTTGGTACATGCACAAGTGATAGTACAAATATATGTACAAGTATAGGTACATGTACAAGTGCAGATACATGTACAGGTAGTGGTATAGGTACAGGTGATAATACAACTATAGGTACATGTGCAAGTACAGGTATAGGTAGTGGTACATGTAGTGGTACAAGTACGAGCAGCAGTACAAGCACAGGTGTAGGTGCACATGATATGGATTATTATCTTACATCGGATGTATTGATCAGGTTCCAAGACAGGATATATATATTGAATAACAATGAGCTCAAGAAGGTGATATTGAGAGAGTTTCATGTGAAATGGTATTCGGGCCATCCAGGGTATCAAAAGACACTAATAGCAGTGAAGACATTTTACTATCAACTGAATTTGAAGAAGGAGGTAGCATAGTTTGTGGCTATATGTTTCGATTATCAGTGAGTGAAAGTAGAGTGTAAACATCCAAGTGGACTGTTATAACTGATCATGGTTCCAGAGTGGAAATGGGAAGTCATTTGCATGGACTTCATCACGAGGTTTTCGAAGAGAGTGAAGCAACATGATTCCATTATGGTTATTGTGGATAGGTTGATGAAGGTTTCATATTTCATTCTAGTGAAGTCTACATTCTCAGCTAGTGATGTAGCATAGGTATTCATCTAAGATGTGGTCATATTACATGGTGTTCCGAATAATATTGTGTTAGACAGGGATGTGAAGTTCACTTCTAAGTTTTGAAAGGAGTTATTTGCAGGTTTGGGCACAGAGTTGGCCTTCAGTAAATATTATCATCCGCAGATAGATGGATCAACAGAGAGGCTCAATAAGATATTAGAGGACATGTTGAGGATGAATGTGATGCATCAACAGTGATAGTGGGAAGAGTATCTTCCACTGGTGGATTTCGTGTACAACAATGTGTATCAGGAATCATTTAAGATGAGTCCCTTTGAGGAATTGTATGGGTGGAGTTTCAATACTCCTATCAATTGGAGTGATCCAGTTAGTAGGGTATTTTTTGGATTAGATATGTTTGTAGACATGGAACATTAGATGTAGGTGATTAAAAGGAATATAAAGGCAACACAGGATAGGCATAAGAGTTATGTAGATAGGAACAGATTGTTCAAGGAGTTCTAGGTTGGGGAATAAGTGTACTTACACATCAAACTGAAGAAGAATTGGGCCAGTAGCATATTGATTTATACTACCTCTAACAGTGAAAGTCCATGATGTTTTCCATGTATCTTTGCTTAAGAAGTATATTAAGGATGTTGATCATGTGATTGAATACTCTATATTGCAAGTAGAACGAGATGGAGAATTCCAGCCAGAACCTCAGTATATATTGTAGAAAAAGGTGCTCATCCTACGGAACCAATCAATTGAGCAAGTCAAGGTGCAATGAAATCACTTTAGGCCCAATGAAGCTACATGCGAGATGGCAGATCAGATGCAGGCTATGTAGCCTTCCTTCTTTTTCGGTTGAGGCATAGAATTTTTGGCTTGGTGTTTTGGCATATTATGCTTTGGTATATGATTTGGTATATGTTTTGCTATATGTTTTGAAGTTGTTGGTTTATGTACATATGTATATGGATGTAAATAATGCCACGAGTTGGGTTATAGAGCTCCACTATGCGGTATGTTATTATGATGTCATGTTATTATGTGTTATGTTGTTGTTTTTTTTTTTTCCAGCGAGATATGTTGAAAATAGCAACAAGAAATGCTAAAAATAGAAGTGCTAAAAATAGCACTGCTATAAATAGAAGTTTGGGTACCAGTGCTGGATTGAGAAACAAGGAATGAAAAATGGAAATGCTAAAAATATCATTCTATTTTTAACAGTTCAGGATGGATTCCAATTTTAGTCAGTCCCTAGACTAAAATAGGAAGTAGAATTCGAATTTGAACTTAACAACTATTTGAAAATAAATTAATTAATTCACCATGAGTTAATTAGTTGTGAAAAATCAAGCATGAAGTCTATGTGAGGACATTCAATAGTTTATCTATTAATTGATGAATTTATCCATCAGTTAAAGATATAAGGATGAGTTATAATTTGAGTAGTAATTAGTTGGGTCAATTAACTGAGTCAAGTCCATCTATAATTGATTTAAACAATTTGTTTAAATTAAGTAAGCTCAATTAGTTAATGCATACTTGCATATAACTACTGCACTTTAGATAACTGAATATTCTCTGATGAATAACTCATGCATGTCCGTTCAAACAAAGACCCAGTTGAGATCAGACAAGGGACAATGTACTATTAGTTGGATGAATATTTTTCATATAAAGAAAGCTCATCCATGATGAGGATTTATCTCCTTCAGGACTGCGTAGTTGGATCAGAGGTTAGTGAGTGTGTGAAGAGGCCAATTCACACAAGTGGTTGCACTGGACCCCAATCAAAATTGTATAAAATAATAGGAGGCTTGGAGGGTAGACGAGAGGTTAGATAGAGACCTTTGATTATCTATGAGTAGCAAAGGTATTGTAGAGAGAGAAAGATAGCTTTTGAGTTGATTCTTTTTGTAATAATGGCTATATTTCCACTTGTATGATAATACAGAGTTGGGGTATTAGGTTGAGGCTTTCCCCGGGTTATTTCTTTTGTGTTATGTGTGATTGCTTCTCATTCTGAGTTATATGTGTTCTCATTGATCGTGCTCAAATTGATTAAGTTTTCGCAAAGTGTTGTAGAAGTAGATCTTGTATTGTGTTATAGTATATTGCATAATCTGTTGATCTATAGCGGGAATTTCTATAGGATGATCATTGTAAATATGAAATTGAGATAAGTTATAAAGCGCCATTAGCAGTATGTGTTTCTCAGAACATTTTTTTTGTTATAGGTGTTCTTGAACAACAAGGATAATGTTCCCCCAGGGGGAGGGTGGGGTTTCTGTAACAGCCCTAGTGAAAATTCCATGCAATACAAGTAAATAAAGTTAAAAATAATAACCATGGATGATGGGACACTTATTCTAGGATGAATGTTGGGAAAAATCGGAGTGATAGGGATCACTTATGATTGTTTATGGCTAAGGAAATTGGCAAAGACAATGGCTAAGGTTTTGGAAAGGAAAAATGGCATTTTGGCACATCATTTATGAAAAATGGAAATTAGGAGAAAAAGGAGATGAAAGGTCACAGGTTACATGTGAGGAGGAAAATGAAGGAAAATAATGGAAAATGAAGAAAATAGAGGCCTTATCCATAAAAAGGCTTCTGAGGATTAGTTGGCAGGATTTTGCTAACCTTTTGTTAGTTCAGTTTTGGAGCTCTCTCATTATTATCTCTCTCTCATATTATTGGAGACAGTTTTATTTGCGTACTCTTGGTTGGTGTGTCATACTTGTATTTTGGGAGCAAGAAGGCAAAGGAAGGGCAGGAAAGTGCAAAAAGGAATCGAGTTGCATGTATGTTTCCTTCACTATTTTTGGCATGCATGTCACATGCATGTGGTTTATTGGTTGTGATCTCTCATTAACATGGAGGATTTCCTGGACCGAGAGTGGATTGCCTAGCCTTTCCATCTCCTAGATATCCATGGTGATTATGGGTTTACTTTCATTATTTTTTTTGGTTGGTTCTCATATTTCCTTATCTTGGGTTGAATTATTAGTTCCGAGAAGCCCTAATTGGAAAAACGCTTTGGAAACCCTATAACAACTTAGGTTGAGTTACTAGTCCTGGAAGCCTTGGTTGCAAAAATGCTCTTGTAAGCCCTTGGTGGGTTGAGTTACTAGTCTTCGAAGCCTTGCTTGTATAAACACTCTGGAAGCCCGATGACAGCAATGGGTTGAATTACTAGTCCTCAAAGCCCTCGTTGGAAAAAACGCTCCGGAAGCCCCAGAAGGCTTAGATGGAGACCAGTCTGATGATGGTTTTGTTATGTATGATCATGAGGTGGAATCATTGTTTGATGAGTTGAAGTGGATGGCCTCTGGAAGCCTTCAATGAGTTTTGATTGATTTGTTCTATGAGATCCCACATTCATGCTTGGAATATGGAATGGGGATGAATTGCTTAAGAGAAATTTGGCTTAGCCATCCTATAGTCAGATGTATCATGGAAGTCCCTTCCCATGTTTGGATTTTGCATCATTAATGAAAGTTCATTCCTCCTTGTATTTCTATGAGAATTTTGATGGTTTATATGTGGTTATATGACTGCAGTTTCATGAGTATTTATGTTTCTATTATGTTGGTTATGTATGTGTTTTATGAAAGCAACCATGAGTGGCTCTCATCATGTTTTTTTCTTATAACTGAATGATCAATGTATAATATGATGTAATGGATGGAATGGTAGTTGATGTGTTGATGCATCAATGGTTCTTAAAGATTCTTAGCTTAGTGTGAGACCCTTATGCTCAGAACTGTGAATTGCACCTATAGATTACACATTTGCAATATGTTTGATTAAATGTTTGTCATGGCTAGTAGGGTCAAGTCAAAGTCTTGAAAAAAATATTCGCTTTAATACAGTCATTTCCATGCTATTTTATTGATTTTCAGAGATGGTTCAATTTTGGGCAGTGAGTCGGGCTCTAGGCCTAAAAGTGGCTCAAACCGTAGAGTCACTGGAAAAGCATTGGCAATTTAGGTCTCTGGTTGCTGGCAGGCAAGCTTGTGGGAGCAAATTTGGGTTTCTGGTGGCTCTCATGCCTATAGCATGGGAGTGACTAAGGCCTAAGTTGTCCAAAAGTTAAGTGGGACCCCAAGGAAAGTTATCTAAAGTATTGGATTAGCTCCTGAGGGTCATGTGGCTAATGACTAATGTTTGTATGGTGTATTTTCATCCATTCCACTTCCTTAACGTGACATAGGAGGTCGAATCATATCATAGTGGCCTCTCGTCGCATCTTTACCCAGGCAGGCCGATTGCTTGGGTAGATGTGGGAGGAGGGTGTTACAAAAATCATCATGCTTGACTATCAAGACTAGGCTAAATGTGAATCTTGTGCCAAACAAATCATCCCAATACCTTTCCACAAACCATGTATTAACAACAAAAATGTGGCCATGTGTGCATGCAAGTACAAAAACTTAGCCTATTGCGACAGCTTGTGATATAACATGAATCAAAAATTACTTATACAACCTTTAAGGATAAAATGTAAATCAAAAACTATGAAAGTCGATAATAGACTTACATGTATGGTATGTAAGTGTTGATTTGGACCACCAAATTACCATAATCACAACCTCATCCAAATTATATGAAACTATGGCTAGCAAGGTTAGGTCATGTGAAGTTAGTGCTAAGGGAATAAATTAAAAGAAAGAGATTTGGGCATCTCTATGTCCCTTACACCATAACAACCAAATTAAATCTTTCACCAAAGCTATAAATTGGTACCAAATAAAGAAGAATCATTCTTAAACAAAATACATGGTTAAAACCCTAGCTTCAAAAGTTATAATAGTTATAACTAGTAACAATATAGAATAATGCATGACTTAAATGCTTTATTTTGACTTTTAACTTCAAGGCTAATTTCAAGTAATAACAATGAAACTAAGAATAATAAGTCACAATAAAAGAAAAACAAAAACTATAATAAAAAATAAAAAAACACACAAACCATCCATTACAAACCTAACCCCTAAATTCTATATAGAAGAAGCGCAAAAGGCAAAGAAAATAAATTAATTAAAAAATAACAAAACCATAACTCCAAAAATCAAAATATTGAAAAATTCAAAGTTAGAACTTTTTCCTTAAAACCAATACATAATTTACACACTACATCAAAACTAAAAACATTATTTACATAATAATGCACTAACAAATTTAAGCTACATACACACTACATCAAAACTAAAAACATTATTTACATAATAATGCAGTAACAAATTTAAGCTACATAATGTATAACATTAAAAACATTATTTACATAATAATAATAATATACCAACAAACTTATTTGAAATATAAATAATTTTTTTTTAAACCAAAAATCATATACCAACAAACTTAAACTATTCCTTGTAAAATAACTTCAAAATAAAACATATAATACTTTTATTTATCCATTTAAAAAAATGAGAAATAGATTTTTTTTAAAATAATAAAATAATATATTTAAAAACCAAATAGAGTAAAACCACTTTCCCATTAACCATATGCCCTCGCCCTTAACCATTGAATTTCTAAGTTTAAAGGTATTTAAAAATATAAAGATTAACATGTATTCAGTTTATGCAAAATTTACTTTATATAATTAAATTAAATTTTATAAAATATAAAATTACACATCCCACTAAACTATAAACTATAGAATAAAATTTTCATCACACTAAACTATAAACTATAGGATAAAATTTTCCTCACCTAGATATCTACTGAGCGTTCGGTCTACCAAGTCCTCCTCGAGATATCGAGAGCTAAATTTTAATGAAGTGGAAGTCGATAAACGTTGGAAGCAGACGTTTCCAGAGATTATTGCAAGGGTAGTAGGAAGGTGGAGGGTTTTAAAGCCACTGCAGCAAGTTGGTTGTTGATTGCCATCACAGAGTGAGGTACACATTGAGATAATATTTTTAATTTAATGCCTTTGGGAAGTAGCAGTTTAGTATGCTTATGAAATGGACACTAAGTTTTATTAAAATTGTGAAGGTTGTCTTACTAATTTACTTTTTAAAATTAAAATTAAACTATTTTTCATAAAGTATATTAGATATAAAATAAATGGTAATAGGGTGTTGTTAAAATATTTTATAGTCACAAAGTTATTAATTTGAAATTTTAATTAATCAAATAAAATCTAATCATGCTAAGAGATAGGCAAGTTAAAATTCACATTGTCTAACAAGTTAAAAATCCGAATCATGCTAAGAGATAGGCAAGTTAAAATTCACACTGTCTAACAAGTTAAAAATCCGCTGGCATTGTATAACGATTTGCATTTAATTTCTAACCATTACCAGTCCAGATAAACCCTATAAATACCAGAGATAAATCCTAGTGATTGACGAGAAAAAATGCCATCACCGGGTTAATACCATTAATTACTGTTAGGTTTCCTAGTTGACGACACCACCGCTGAACAGCGGCATAGGAGAGTGGTAAATTGCGTTCGAGGGTATCTAAAATAAAGCATAGCTGAGAAAAGCCCTCGCGCCGCTTTTCAAGAACGTAATCCGTGGCTCCCTGTGGAGTCCTGCAGAGACGCAAGATTTCGTCAGTACGCCACTCGTCGTCGTCGATTCCAAAGTTTGCGAGGCCATCTGCGTCGGTATTCTGGCGGCGAGGCACATGCTGAACACTACATCTCCGAAATCTGCGTTGAAGCTCTAATACGAGGTTGTAACACCTTATGAGCATGGCATCCCTCCCATGGAACGGCCCGGTCACCTGCCAAACACCATTCATTCATATACATACCCAGCCGTTTGTTCGGGTTCCTGAAAAGCAAAATTGCAGCAACGAGAAGAAACAAGAAACTTACGTAGTTGTAAACGAGCCAACTATCTCCGTACGCAACAATATCTCTAATACCCATAGCGAGGGCATGTTCAAGCCCCTCAATGAGGGCCGTGTATTTGGCTACGGTATTGGTGTAGTGCAAGCCCAGAAAACGGGAATATCTCTCTATCTCTTGGCCGTTACCATCTCTGAGCACGAAGCCAATGCCCGCAATCCGAGGAATGCCTCTGCGAGGATTGCCTCTGCAGGCTCCATCGAAATGCAGTGTAGCTGGAGGAACACGAGGAGGTACGATCTCTCCCATCCCACCCTTGCTTCGCTTATTTGTTCACATATTTAGCGAAAATGGGTATGGACGAGAGTGCACGGGAACAGAGGCCTCATTAATGAATAATGGAAAGAAGTAATAAGGTTTAGGATTCCCAACGGCCTAGAATGGAGGACACCAAAAGTTTTGCAGCGAGTCTATTCATATTCCACAAAGAAAGCACCAAGACATGTTTTTCAAATTATTTATTTTATTTTACCATATACCAGTCGATGCATCAATCAAAGTACACAAAGAGTACCTTGTGAGAAGTAACCCAATATATAATCTAGATTGACATGTAAGAAGTATCCCAATATATAATCTAGATTGCAATGTAAAATGTTAATAAATTGAATTGAAAATATACTGATATAAAAGTTGAAGACAAAGATATTAAAAAATTACATTACTATAGTGATATAAATTAAATATTAAAGCGCCTAAATTAAATAAATTGATAAGCATCAAAATATTTATTTTATTATAAAAATTATGGAAATTATTAATTTGTAAATAGTTTTTTTAATAATTTCATGGGCCATATCACATTCTAGATATATTATATGTTGATATCATTTTTTTTAATTAATTAATTTTAAATTAATTAATTAAAAAAACGCAAATAAATTTGAGAATTAAATCAAGCCTATGAATCTAAAAATAAGTGGAGAAACTAGTTTAGAGGACCATTCTATATGGCACTAGATTGGGGACATCAAGTATCTTGACAACTACTATTATAAAGCAACTGCAACATGTAATAGGGGGAGATGAGAGCAATGAAAATTTTGCAAGGATTTTTTTGGTTTGAGAGCAATTAAGGTAACAAAAGAATTTTCAATACATGAACACTTTGGGTGATGTTATTATTCATATGACTACATGGAAATGATCTCTATTCATATTTAACTACAATGATTTAGAGATTTTTTGCATTCAAGGAACTAGAATTTTACTGTATGGAGGTGAGTTTTTATGAGGGTTATTTTTACCCCTCAAAATGGATGAGTATTTTGAGATCTTCAAGGGCATGCTAGTGGTCCTATTATAGGAAGAAAATACGGTTATGCAACAATGATACATCTAGACTTAAAAATATAGTTTTGTGTAAAGGAAATATTGACGGGGCCATGAGAATAAATGCGTCAATTTAAAGGAGATATGATATATTAACTAGCATATGATATAAATCTCATCTCAATCTCCATGAAACATAACACACAATGAAAGGCCAAGGAATCTCACAATTAGGACAAAACAACAAACTCAATACTTCTCACTCATCTAGAAAATAACTCCAACATTTTCTAGAAGAATCTTCAAATGCTCTAATGTCACTATTGTTCCTCACATAAGAAGCGGATCCAGTGTAGCATCTTAAGGTATAATTTTCAGTAAGAGCTTACACAATGCCCTCAAAAAAAAAACCCATCTCGTTGAAGGTTGTTGCTAATTTTAACTTCCAAATCTCCATCCTGTTCCAAATTCCCATCAACCAGCTCATCTTTTTTGCCTTCCATAGCAGTCTTGCACATACATATCTCAAAATACTTAGCATCCAACATATCTTTGTATGTTGAATCAAGTATATCATTATTTTTCATCTTTGCAACAATAGTAGAATCAAATTCACCATCATGGTCATCAATTGATTTTAGCAAAGAAGGATTCAAAACCGCATTGATATCCTGCATGATTTGAAATTGTGTGCAAAGAGGGTATTATTAACATGAGAACTAGATTTCTCTATGGGTTCCATGAGGTCAACTACAACAATGGGCTAGAAGGGGATGGTTGACGAATCAATCTCCGTGTGGAGAAACACTATCATGAGAATTTGTGCAACAAAGGCGTTTGTTTCCTAAGTAGACATTATAGCAGGCCCACATAACCTACAATAGGAAATATCCATTAATCCTTAAGCTCATATATGCAACCCCCAAAAGTAGGGTTTTGATGACTAAGAGCTCGATATACTTGTCTCCCAAATCATGGCACTTGTAGACTAATTTCCTGACTTGAAAAGGAAGCTTACTCTTTGGGCTACCAGTTGCATCAACCTCACCCCTAATGTGACTATAGTGTCCAATAGACCACGTTTTTGCTACCCAAGTAAACATTATGGCAAGTTTTCATGGCATGTAGTAGGAAAAGTGCATGAAACCTTAAGCTCGTAGATGTAAACCCAATAAGTAGGGTTTTGAAAATCAGGAGCTTGACATTTCCATCTCTAAAATTGTGGCACATGTCGACCAATGTCATTGGTTGAAATATAAGCTTGTTCTCAAGGCTACTAGTCACATCAGCCTCACTCTTGCCTCACCCCTGATGTCACCATAGGCTATCAATTTCTACATGCAATCTAGGGCATGCTATACCATTTTCAAGAAACCTGAATCATAGACTACAATTCAGGGATGCGGTATGATTTATGCATAAATGAGGCTGAAGAAAATGGGCTTATTAACAATAGTAGTGACAGAAAGAATTACTGCATGTTATTCTTTCTACTTGGAACATGATTGTGTGATTTAAACCTTCTCCAGCATAGATTTTCATTCTTGGATGAGCTTCAGGTGCTTAGACCACAAGGAATTCCTTATGAGCATGTCTAGGGTAGGGCTTATTATAACCCCCGGATGGGAATCTATAGACAATGTCACTAAAGATTCTGATGATAGAGCACCATCTTCGTGCTCATTCTTTTTATTGTCCTGCTCATTCTTTTTAGAAAAAAGAGAAAGTTGAGACAAAACCGTTATTTCATCTCAAACTAATGTCTTAAAATGCCCCATCATGTAGTAGTTCATTTTATTTACCCCTTACTATACAAGTGAGCAATCTGTCGTGAAATCCATGGCAAGAAATAAAGTAGAATTGAAGTGTATGTTATGTGTTTTATTGCCTCCATATTGTGTTGTAATGTACCATGACAATGAATCGATTGTGAAATTAGAATTTTTAAACATGAACATGTGGGTGTTTCATAAACCATCACCGCCATGTGGTTATAGGAAGCTTGCACTGGTTTGTGGTGAGAGGAAGGGAGAACATTGAGGATTGAAACACCCTTTCCACTTATAAACGAAATAAAAAATAAATATATAATGGGAAAAAGAGGGAAAACACAGAAGATGATGGTGAGAGATAAATCTCAACCATCCAATCTTGTATATGACTATGAATGTTCCGTCGATCTCTAAACCTAATTGTCCATTTAATAAAAAATAAAATTCATCAAAGCCTATTATGAAATAGACAATGCCTATCAACATAAGTAGTCTCTACCTCTTCCATGGACTATAACTTTTACCTCTTAGTCAAAGGTTGTGTACCCCTAATACTTTTGACATTTTCATATGGATGACCAAAGTTTTCATATTGTTTTATTTACAGTTTTTCTTAAATTATTAAAACAATTTCATACTTCTTGAAAATTAAATTTATATTTCCCTTTCTTTCACAATAATTTTATTGCACTTAATATCTCTCACAATGTACATTTTTAATTTCTAATTTTCAATGCTTGCAAAATAATTTTAAAACAAAAAAAATACTTATTCCTTAACACTCACACTAGCAATATTATGTCTAACACTACTACTACTTTGTCCAACAATACCAGAACTTCAACAAATTCCTACTAAATCTAGTTCCCATTATGTTGTGAGGCTGGGAAAAACAATGATTTGGAACCAAATGTAGAAAATAACTACGCCAAGGAAAAAAACTGATGATTATATATTATTGCTTTCTTTGGGCCATTTCAAGGTGGTTAATGATGAGTTAATCCTCATTTACCAACATCCTTTCTTCAAGGATAATATGTACATTCATTTCTCGATGGTAGCTTCATCTTCATTAATGTCACTAATCGACTACTACCTCAATAATTTGAGCGGGGCCAGGACGTTGGTATCGGTGCACTTTCGACACCCCCCACTCAACAGAATGATCGAAAAGAAGTTATTCATGTCGACACCCACCCTAATAGAAAGCTTAAAAAAATGTTATTTGTGAATTTCTACGAGATTTCCGGTACAAATATTTATTATTCAATGCAACAATATGAATTGCAGTGATGTGATATCAGGCATCCTGAGACGAGTAAAATATTAGCTTTTTCATTTTCGTTCCACAAAAGTCAAGCTAATTTCTAACTTTGGCATTGCGTGTGAAGTTATTTCATTAGGAGACTATATAATTATTTTTTTGTTTGAATTTAATATGACATCTTTAATGAATTTGAAAGCTGAAATGGATGGTGATATATGATGTTTCTCATTTATTAAAATCTATATAGGGTCTCAAGATTCCATCCAAGGCTATCCAATTCAAAGAATTATGTGAATATATTGCTTATTAAATATATGTATATCATATCATATTATGAGTTTTTTAATATGTGAAACTTTGAAATTATTTATTAACTGAAGTTAAAATTGCAATGCCAAAGAACAGGAGACATGAACACACTACTGGGATAAAAAATTTAAATAAACGCTTATATAAATTATTGAAGTATAATTTTTCAACTGATTAGGATTAAAACAATAATTTTCTTCTGTTATATCTATAAGAGCAACAAATAGTGAATTTATGGTAGATGGAAAAATGAAAGAAGCTGCGACAACTTTTTTGCTAATCAGTATTATAAATATTTAGAAAGTATGTTTGTAATTAAATTGTGGAAATGTAAGAATGATTAACTGACTGAGAAAAGCAACACAAGTTTTGAGTTTTGAGAAGGGCATTGCTTAAGAAATTGGAGTAAATAATTATTTAATTCCATTCATGGTCTAACTAGTTTGGCTTTATGGAGTCGACTGCATAATTATGGAGGTGGAGGAAGTGTATGGGCTTCCCCAAGGGAGGACAAGCCCATACACCTCTTGGGAAAGTCTAGAAGCATAAAAGGACTATGCATTAAAAGAGAAAGCAACGTTGGAAGGGAATACTTTTCAAACAAAAGAAAAACAAAGAAAAATATAGTGCGGGGAAGAAAGGGGACTATGGTGAACGAGTCTCGGGAGGGGACATTCAAGGAGGATGCATTGGGGCCAAAAGAAATGAAGGGGGCAACATTTGAATAAAGAATCAAACCCTAAAATTGGGGCAACAGTTGGAGAGAAGGAATTGGGCAAGGGGAAGGGAAATTATGGTTCATACAAGCTCAATGAAAATTCAAGGAAGGCATAGGAACTATTCTAAGGAAGGGATACAAGAGAATTCGATGACATTCAAACTCAGCGGCATGAGGAGGCACTCAAATAGTAGCTTGAGGAAGGAAATGAAGTGCATTTTTTAATAGTGTTGGGAAAAGAAAGGCTCGTTGGAAATTAGGGCTACATAGTTTTGGGTGCAGGTGTTATGGAGAAAATAAATATGTAGTAGAATAAAATAAAGACAATATTAGGATTGGAAGGATTGGGAAGAAAATGTCTAAGTTGAAGGAGGGGTGATTCTCTAGACTCTCCGTTTTGGTGGAGACCCTATTCCCTTTGGATGCTTGGTTTTAGTAGATTTATTGGTGTTTTTGTATGCTTGAATGTGGGGATAATAGTTATTTTTAGTGACCTCTATTATGGCAAAATTTCACTTAATAGAAGAATGATACTTTTAACCCAATATATTAGCTCAAAATCTACCCAGAAGAAGGTATGTGTATGTGCACAATGGTGAATTACAGAAAATCAACTAGATTCCTAAACATCCATAGCATTCTCTAACACCCTCCTCCCACATTTATCAAAGTTACCGGCCTACTAGGGTAAATATATAAAAAAGAGTTACTATGATATCATTCAACCTCCTATATCACGTTAAGGAAGTGGAATCAACAAGACAAAAAGCTTAATGACTTCCCTCAAGTGCTACAGGACCCCCAAAGGCTAAACCGCCCTTCCAAGTGCCCAAGCCCTGAGATAAAACTTTGTTTCAGTGCTCTAATCTCCCAAACACTCACATAACATTGCCTGATTTCAACTAAAACCCTCTAGTTGCATGCATGAGGCCTATAAGGGAGAAAATTCAATATTTTTCACCCAATTATGTGCCTGCAACTACGAGATTTAAGCCACATTTTTAGGCTAGGAGCTAGACCTCTTCCCATAACTTAATGAAAATTTCCATAACCATGAATGACGCAAGGAAAAATCCTTCAATACAAATCTTAGATAAGAACTTGACCTAACCATGCCTTACCATAACAAACATTCCATAAAACACAACATGAATAGGAAATGTACAAGTCATATATACACATCTAAACATCAGGAACTCATACTTATCTGATAATCGTTAATAAGGTATGTTTCCCTGCATTATCATCTATTAGGTCATGCATTCATTTATATTTCATTTTTTAACCAAAACATGATGAGAGAAAGAACTCAAATATGTCATAAACCATGCTGATAACCAACATATAACCAATGGAATAACAATGAGAGAATAGTTATTAAAATCACGTAATAACAAGCACATTTACACATAAAATACAAGAGGAAAAATATCTCTTGTTAACATATGAAAAAGCCAACCAATTTAAAGACTTCCACGTACCACCCAACCATAGAATAGGTTGAACCAGATATTTCTTTCATCCAATCAGCTTTGTGCCATATTCCAAGCATGAATGTGGGACCCGAAACAAATTAACCAGGGATTCCTTAAGAATTATTGCAATCCCACCATATATCGGTTAAGGATTCCTAGGCCCAAAATCTCATCTATACAACCAAGCTTTAGCTCAATCCCATCCTATACTGGTCCAAGGATCACTAGGCCAAATAATAAACATAACTACCAAGCTTTACTGTGGCAGCCCTAGTCAAAATTCGATGTAATAAATTTAATAAAGGCAAAATAAGACCAGGGTCATGCGATACGTATTCCAAGATGAATGTTGGGAAAAACATGCTAGTGGGTGTTAATTTGGTTTATTATGGCTAAGAGGAAATTGACAAAGGCAATGGAAAATGTATTTGAAAAGGTAAGAGGCATTGTTTGGCATTATTTATGAAAATAATGGAAAATAGGAGAAAATGAAGGTAAAAGGTCAGAGGTTGCATGTAATGAGGAAAGTGAAGGAAAATAATAAAAAATGGAAGAAATTGTAGGTCTCATTGAGAAAAAATGCTTCTAAGGACAAGTTGGTAGCTTTTTGTTAGTGTTAGGTTTTTGTCAGTTCATTTTTGGAGCTCTCCTTTTCTACTCTCTCTCTCTCTCTCTCATACTCTTGGACACTTGGAGTTTTCTTGGAGCACTCTTCGAGGAGTGTGCCATACTTGGAATTTGGCACAAGAAGGTACAAGAAGAGTAGGAAAGCACAAGAGGACATCATGATCAGTAGCTACAACAAGTTTTGCTTGCAGGTACCAAGTTGCATGTATAATTTCCTTGTTAGTGTTGGCATGCATGACACATGCATGTTGTATCTTAGATATGATCTATCATTGGCATGGAGGATTGTTTGGATTGATATTGGTTTTGCCTAGCCTTTCTATTTCTTGGATAACCATGGTTTTGTGGGTTTTTATTCTTGTTTTCTAGTTAGTTCTCATGTTCCTTATGGTTGTGGGTTGAGTTACTAGTTCCTGGAGCCTTGGTTGGGAAAACACTCTAGAAGCCCTATAACACTTGGGTTGAGTTATTAGGTCTCGAAGCTTTGGTTGGAAAAATTATTAAGAGCCCTTAGTGGGTTGACTTACTAGTCATGGAAGCCCTAGTTGGAAAAATGCTCTGGAGCTCGACAACAGTTGTGGGTTGAGTTAATATTCTTGGAAGCCTTGATTTGAAAAGACACACCTGGAGCCCTTAAAAACTTTGGTAGAGACCTATCTGGTGATGATTAGTGATGTCCAACCATGAAATGGAATTACTGGTTGAGTGTTGAGGTGGTTTGGCCTTTGGAAGCCCTGGTTTGGTTTCATTTGATTTGTTTCATGACATCCCACATTCATGCTTGGAATATGGTGTCGGGGTGACTGACTAAAAGAAATATTTGGTTTAGCCTAGTATATGGTCTGGTGGTACATGGAAGTCCATGACTTAGTTGGAATTTTCATATGTTAATAAGAGTTATAATTTATTGTGATCTATGAGCATATATATGATTATGATGGTGACATTATGGCTGAGTTGTGATGGTCTATATGTTGGCTATTAGCTAGTTATATGATGTATATTATTTATCGTTTTTGACATGTTTGATGAATATGTGATTTGGTTATCGAATGCATGACCTATTGGATGTTATTAAAACTAATATGAGAGGGAATTAGATTTTCTTGACGATTCTCATATAAGTATGAGATCCCTATGTTTAGATCCATTGTGATGACCAGTAGATTTCATGTTCATCAAGTGTTTGATGAAATTTATGCCATGGTTAGGCTTTGTTAAGTCAAGTACTTGATCAAGTTTTGTGTAGGCAATTTTTATTGGTGTGATTCATTGTTATGCAAAGTTTCATTAAGTTCTCAGTAGTGACCTGGAGTCTAGCTCAAAAAATGTGTCACAAATTTTGTTGTCTTAAGCACATAACTAACTGAAAAATACTGCAATTTCACCCTTGCAGTGGTTATGCATATGAATGGAGGCCTACAGTGGCATGGATGCAGGATTTTGCATGTGGCTAGGAATCCAGATTAGTGAAAAGGAAAGTTAACTCAAAGTTTGGACACCTGTGTTAGAGTTAGTATTTGCATACTTCCATCAGTGATAAAAAATTCTCTTTTCATATCATATTAGGGTCCCATTCTAAAATTTTTGTCATTTCACTAGGTTTTCATGCAAAAATTTGGTCACTGAAGGTTGAATTAGGGTTTCCTTCACTCATTTTATAAATTTACCCCTTGTTGGCTCATTTCAACTTTGCTAATTATCCATTGTCCATAACGTTAATGACATCATGCCATCACATCAGTCATTTCATCTTGAAATTCAGTCCTTTAAGGTCTCATTAGACCTTTTATGGTTTTTCAATGTTTCATTAGGTCATTAGGGTTTCCAAGGTTCCAATAAAACTCCATTCCATTGCATAAGACCAGCAAGTAAAGGGTGATCAAATAACATCTCTTCACCATGTGAAGATACTTTTAAAGATAAATTCTCATTACATGACGTAATTTTATGTTCACTATATGTAATAAGTATTGTTCCTAAGCTGCCAACTCAATTTCTATATGCCAACTTCATTAAAGCAAAGTCAAATTCAAAGAGTTCTCAAGGACCATCAAAATATCAATTTGCTAAAGGAAATAGTCAAGTGAAGGGTAATGTTTCAAAAAGTTAAGTGAATGCCAAAGGGAGTTGTCTTTTCCCAAGGGTGTCCAAATGATCATTTTCCACCAGCACTAAACCCTAATTTCCTCTCCCACTGAGCTAAGGTTGGCTATGGAATCAAAGACATATAAGCGGATGTGGCATAAGGGAGGTAATTTCAGAAAGTATGAGGCCATTCGAACTCATAAAAATCATGTCTCCATCATTTTTCAAGAAGTCATTCTAAGGGACAAATCATTTGCCACACATAGGAAGAGTTTTTCTTCAAACTATGTTTCGGACTAACCAGGGATGAATTTGGCACAATTGAGAGAGGTTTTTGTCCATCATAAGCCAAGGATGGAAAAAGTCCTTCAAATTTTACACAAGTGTCTTGGTTTTGGAGAAATATAAAAAATACAATTGCTACAAGAGAGTTGTTGCACTTTTGGAGTGACCATCGGAAAATCAAATTTTCTTTTGCTAGAGTGTCCAAATGACTCTTTTTATGAGTCAAATGATAAGTAGACAAAAATATATTTCCAATGAGATATTATGAGCACAATTTGGAGTTAAGTAAGACCTCCAACAGTTTCCTGAAAGATCACACTTTATTTTTACACCCTCATTCTCCACTTTTTTACAAGTCTTGGGCGAATTGATTTTTGAGAGGCTATGATTGATTAAGCTCAATGCTTGATAGATCCATTATGTAGCCAAGAGAGAGATATTTCTAATGAGCTAACATGGGCTCAATTTGGACTTAGGGAAGGCACTCAAAATTCAATTTGAAGTCGGTGCTACGCACTTGCCCAGAAATCAACAACATGGTCAAACGGGCAGTGCCCTAGGCATTGTGCACCTTTTTGTGGTAATTTTTGAGAAACTGGAAACAACCACTAGATTGATAATGAAAAATACATATAATAAAACCATGTTTCCAACCTTATTTAGCAAAAATTGCAAGTGAAAAGGGAAGACAAAAATCATGTTTTCACCTCATTTTTGGCCCAGGCATTACACACTTGACCAGTCTTGGGAGAATGAAGTTTTGGGGGGGGGGGCAAATGAAGCCCATTTTGAAAACCGAAGGCAGTTTTAGACACTATACAGGATAATATTTCCAATGAGCTGCTATTTTGGCTCAATATGGACACTGGAAAGGTAGGAAAAAGTGGGTCTGAAGATGGCGTTATGCGTTTGACAGTTGGCTTAGTCTTTCACTATTCTTCTCCAGATTTGATTTTTACCTATGGAAAATGAATATTTTACTATCGTAATTCATATGATTAATGTAATTATCATGTTTCTACTAATACCTTGGGTAATTCAATTAGGTAAATGGCCTCCATGAGATGTAATGAATCAGTTTACTTAAGTTAGGGATGAGTCACTTTGACCACCCTACACTCTAGCTATCAGTTCAGTTTTTGTTGCAACTGCTCCTCCTCTCATGGATACGACCCCTGAGGCTAGGTTGATTTGGTTTGAGGCCTATATCATGTAATTTCTCAGTCATTCCATAGGTTGGATTCAGTTGGATGTTGTACTAGTGATCAAATACATTATTGTGTCAGATTTTGGCTAGTATTAATAGATGAGTTGTAGCTATTTCTTTGGGATACATGTGGTATGGTTTTTTTAACATTGTTTCTACTTTCTTACCATTTGCATGAATTTTTTGTATGCTCATAAACCATTTCATGTCTATTTTTTGATATTTTTCAAGTTGATGAACAGAATTCATGAGTTTCCATGCTCTATTTTGGGGAAACTTTCACAGTTTGTAATCATTTCTTCAATTTAGGGAGAATTCATGTGTTTCATGCTCTTCCTATCTCCTCATCAATCTTAAACCATCTTACCAAATCACCTTAAAGTCTTTGGTTTTCTTCCTACCTTGCCCCTTTGGATGTCTGCAATCATATCTCATTCGCCCTGAGCTAGCCTCTTTGACCTAATACCCTCATCTAGTAATAACCCAATCAAATAAAATTGAAACAACCCTCTATAGTTTATACCTAGCCTAAAAACCTAATCCATCCAGCCCTCTTGGCTATGGTTCTTTGGAGAGAGCCCTCTAAGGCTTGGTAGGGCTAGCTACCAAGTCAAAAGATTGGTCTACGGTTACCTGAGTTGGATTCTTCCTTATCCTTGGAGATCTGGAGGAGTGATAACACTACCCATGGTCTGTAGACCATGGGATTGTATAAATAGGTGTCTCTTAGAGAGTCTAAGGTAGATGTGTGTCTTTGTCTATGGGTACAACGAATGGAGCCTTAGAGAGTTAGCACAAAGAAGTAAGTCTTAGATGGGGGAAAGGCTCTGCAGCTGCATGCACAAAGGCCTAGAGTAGTGTCCACAACTGAGTGTGCGACTTTGGTAGCTAAGTGCATAGGGAAGTTTTGAGTTTGCAAACCTATACTAAATATTAATAAAGAAGACTGTTGCAGAAATTCCTGTGTTTTATCTCTTTACTTCTATTATTTGTCATTACAATATATGTTGGGATGAATGAAATATTTATGAAATAATGATGCATTGATTTGCAAAATTAGTGAGATCATCTTATTAGCTGAATGCAATTAGTAATAGGTGATTATGCGAAAAATATAATACTCTCTATTATGTTTATTAGGCCCTTAGGTAAATCTGAGTAAACATTGATCTAAGGATAATTTATGGTGCGTGTAAGTAGCTAATTCATCTATGCAGGGTCCACAAAAGACGATCGTAAACCTTCACGAAGGTGCAAAGGTTGTTCAAAAAAGTTACAATTCAAAGCCATAAGGGATTATAGATTTGCATGGAGAAAGATCTAGGTCACAAAAGGACATCACACTGATCATAGGGTGTGGAAACTTGATTCTAGCATCCCCCCTGTGATGCAGGAAAGTGTTCCCTCTGCGGACAGAGGCAACCCCTCTAGCCCTAGAGTGGGTCTAGTCACAAAGAAGGAGAGATGAACAATAAATTTCCTTAAACAGTTCAAGTTGGAGGCCTACCTCAATCGGTGGTTGATGGAGTTCCATTGCATTGCTCCAGCTTCCGCTTCTTTCTCCTCAATAAGTGATCAACCTGAAACAAAGTAAAGGAAATACAACAAAGCACATAACCAGATACAACAATGAACTATTTACTCACAAAGTCAAGAAGTCATGAGCTATCAAGTACATTACATACAAGACATAGGAAAACATCATTGATTGCATTAATAATGAAATAAGAGTCAGCTTACAACCAAAGTATTGACGTCACAAGCCTTCTCAGAAAGAGTCTAGCTAGCATGTTCTTCAAGCATTCACTCTTTGAAGATGGATCTCCCAACATACATGTGCTCTCTCACTCATAAGTTTCACACAAGATCAAGGACACTTCACAACCTTCCACAAGCTATCAACAATCCCACACTTGTCACTCTCACACCAGCTATCTAGCAAACTCACAAAACACTAACAACACTGCTCAACTAGCCAACTATCAGGAACTCAAGAACTAGAAATGCATATCAATGGTGAGAGTTTAAATAGGAGAAGCAGTCTCCATGAATGGGGGGGAAGGAGAGATTATCACCAAGGAAGGTAGCACAATTGATGGAACTGCCACACTAGGGAAGGAAGGGAAACATAAACATAGTCAACAACTAGGTTTGGACTCATCTGGAAGGCTGACTATTGGAACAATTCACCCAATATGGATCATCGTGGGCACAAAACTGAGCTTCAACACTGACATCGCAAGTGATCAGTGCAGATAGTCAGATCATCGTTGAAGAGACCACATAGCCCCAATCTTGTGCCTAAAATCGGGACATCGTGGGAATCAGGTGTACTTCCACGTTGACAACGCGAATGGACTGTTCATGAGCGCCTCTCAGTGTGTTTATTAAGCCAACAGCCGCGATGAGGCAGACAAATTTGGAACAGTGGGTCAATTCGCAGCATAGGAGAGCATTTTTCTGTCATAAGCATGTTTGACTTGGACACATGACACAGTGAGAAGATCGGGAGTGAAAGCGGTGGTAAATTACTATGTAACAGATGTCCCCAAAAGTATGAAGCTCGAGAGAGTGGGAGGGGTGAAATGCTTTACAAAACAACTGAGCTAGAACACCATCTGGAAGAACCTGTGTGCAACTCGAACTGATATCTCTGAAGTACATGTAGTCTAGGGATGGGCGCAGCCATCCAAAAGACATACAAAATAGGTCCGTGGTATGGACACAGCCATCCAGCTAATGAGACCATGTTAATGATAAAGGTATGGTCGTAGCCATCCATCAATGAGTCATGTAACCAGAAACCAATCCACGCAGCCCAAACATGTGTAATCCGAGTTTGGTGTCTTGAACCCAACCAACCATAATACAAATTCTAACATGCGAATAGAGGTGTTGAAGTTGAGCATGAGAGAAAGTCGCTTGATTACCGGTCAATGATGTAAACCGTTAACAAGCGCGAGAGAAACCACCAATAATGCCAATGGTTCTCAAGGTATTGTCCAGCACAATCCACGAAGTGCGGAGAATGATCTGAATTTGAACACTCATGGAATCACCCGATCGACGACCAATGATGTGAATCCACTGTCAGGTGCGAAGAACTTGCCATTGAGGCATGCAAGCTCCAAGGTGCTGAAAGGGATCTCTAGATCAATCTCTTGTATAATCGGCTGATGTCGACAGGAGACGACCTGTCACAGGAGGGCCATAATGTTTCCCTCATCAATGACACGAGACAAGGAACAAGTGGTAGATGGTGAAACAGAGTATCAGAGGAGAAGACAGAGGTGTAAACTACAAAAGGATTATACTCTTGAACATGTCGGCAACACGACTCCGGAGGGTGGTAGCATTCAGGCACCAAAGGATCAGAGGCTTGATGAAAACAGCATGGATCAGGTGGAATGAAGCTAAATGACAACCCAAACCCGTGGAAGGCCAAATGAAGATGTATGGAAGTCCCAACCTAACAAGAAGTAGAAGTGTCGATGTTCAAGAGTGACTCGCTACCATCGACAATTGCTGATAAACCTGCTGTTAAATCCAACCTAGTAATAGTTTAACAAGCCCTAAGGACAAGAAGCTTGAGTCTCGTCATGGTGACGAGTCCAATGTTGTCAGGGTTTAACGAGTCCGACATAGGTAAAACTCGAATTCTTTTTCATGTTTAGGGAGTTTGAAAAATACACGGTAAAGAAAACTCCAAGGGGGTCCTTTTTCGTAAAGTTGTGTCTCTCGAGCCGAAAAAGTATAAAACGATACTCGAAAGAACCGCTCGACCATTACGATCAAGGAGTACTTTTCATAATTAGTGACTTCGACCGGAAAAAGTAGAAAAGTGACCGAAATCACGTCGTTTCGTTACTATTAACGAACCTGAAATGACAAAGGCTCGACAATCTTTTCTCATTTAAATGGTCCAAAAAGAGCTTAAAGGCGACTGCCTCTTATTTATTTTAACAATTCAAAAAGGAAAAACTCAGCAATCTTTTCATATTTTACAAGTCAGAAAAGAGCTTAAAGGAGACTCATCTTGGAGCAACGAGTGGTATAAAGGGGGTAGCAACTAGTTCCGGCAATGGTGGAACTGCTCAAAACATGTAATGGTCAAGAGGCTGGCTAATAAAACCACTCATCACAGCAGTTTCTTAGGAAAGGAAAAACAACCAAGTGAAAGCATCAAGGAAAATTTTAAGAACCCCCCTAAATTTATATGTATAATAAACGGCGAATCTCCATGGTATATAGGAAAAATGGAAGGCCATTTTATCAATAATATATATATATAAATATAAAATATAATTTTGGCGAATCTCTCACCAGGCATGGTGAATATTTTACTCATTTAAAAGTCTTGTAAGATCTTGGTATTACCAGGTCAATACCATGGGTTATCATAAACCTTGAGCTTAAAATTACTATAGTAATTATAAAAATTAATAAAATTAATAGTTGATTTTTACATTAAATTACAACATCCATTTTTACTCTTGATCCACCAAGCCCAAGAGGGATCAAATTTTTTTTTCACTCTATTCTAGTTTGCATATCACAATATTTGATACCTCTCGGGAGTTAGTAGATCCAGAGTAAAGATGGATTTATGTTGGTTTAATTCCCCCATTTAAATAGGCTACATTCCAGGTGAATACCATGGGTCAATACCATGTGCCATTTTTATTTTTATTTTGATTAATACTAATATTAGGGTTAATAATGTTCTTTTGCATGGTATTAATAGCAATCTAGTTGATGGTATTTGTCCCATAGTATTTTGCCCATAGGTTTCACCTAAATATAACACATTTTTTGAGTGTTCATAAATATAAGGTGACTTATGGAGTAAATATAAAAAAATGTTTTATTTGTTTACGCATACCTCTGTTATTTAATTTTTATTAATTTTACCATACCTCTTTTACAAATATCTATTTGGCCATAGGATTCACTTAAAAACCTCTTTCTGAGCCGTTCATAAAATAGAACAAGGTTATGGACGAAAAATAAAAAGAGTTATTTATTTACCATCGTTAGTTATTTTAATTTTATTATTTACGCATACCTTTTGAGTAAGTATTAAAAAACCATGGTTTATTTATTTTACCATTACCTCCACTTTACTTAATTTTTATTGTTTACGCCCTTGCATGTATATAGGTGACTTGTGGAGTAGAATATAAAAAACTGTTTTATTTATTTTACCATACCTCTCATTTATTTATTTTTTATTAATTACCATACCCTCTTTTATAAATATGGTATGTTGGCCCATAAACACTTAAATAAAACCTATTCTTGGAAAATGGGCGAATGGATTCACTTTTAAATAAAACCTATTCTGAAATGGGGGAATGAAGTTGTAACTCCTAATTATCAAGGCTAAATTTACCTTTTACCCTCTCCCTTAAAATAAGGTGGGCTATTTGAGGTGATTTGTAAAAATATACTATGATACAAAATATTTGCCCACTAAAAATTTAAAACCCCTTAATTTCGCCAAAGGGCGAACATTCGCCCCTAAAATTTTCTATGGAAAGCATATGATCAGCCAAAGAGATGGTGGCAATGGAATGAAACAACCAAGGCTCATCTAGCAACATTTAGTGGATAAATGGAAATCACGAGACGTAAATCTGGTATGTGTTCACTTTTACACAAGCTTGAACCATGGAGAACTTTGCTTGGATTCGGTCTCATGTTTACACAAGCTTCAAACAAAAAACTATGCTTGTTATGAGTTCGCATGCCCCCAGCATGATGACACAAATTGAGGTACATGCCCCCCAAGCTTCATTGCTTTCAACGAGGTGGATGGAATGAAGGTTCACCTTTGAGATCTTGGAAAGACTCAACGTGGATTTCACGAGATCTTAAGCAAAGACTCGATTTGGAAAGGGAGGTGTTTCATTTTTAGCAAGGTTGACACAGTAAAAGAACTATCCTCATAACCCTTGTTTCATTTTTTAACGAGGTTGACACAGGAACAAACTATTCTCGGGACGCCTATTTTCATTTTTAATGAGGTTGAGACAGGAACAAACTATCCTCGTAACCATTGTTTCATTTTTTAACGAGCTTGACACAAGACAAGGAACTATGCTCGTGACACCCGGTCTCATTAGCCACATGAGAACACAGATCCCAAGAGTTCTTTGTGAGATGGAAGGGATACGCTCTGAGAGGAATACATGTCATGAGGCACTAATGACAAATCAGGTTCCAATGCCCCTAGTACATGATGTACGAGACCATCTGCATGATCATCAGTGGAGGCGGAGATGGAACGGGTAGCCACATAATTGACTTGTGGCAAGGAAGGTACTTCTTGCAAGCAAGAACTGATAGGTGATGATGGCTGCATAGGAGGCATCGAGGGACTAAGGAACAATAATTGATCTATGGTCACCATTCTTACATCGTGTGGAAAACAAGCCACACAGAAAAGTGAAGAGACGAGAGCCCCCATGGCATAAACATAGTCATGGCCAAGGAGAAGACTGAAATTTGCCCCTTGGGCAACCATGATGTCTATATAGATGGTTTTTCCCCCCAAAGTAACAGGAAACTTTGGGAGGATCCCTACAGGTTGACAGGGTTCTTCGTTGAATGCTAACAGATTTTGGGTGATCGACACAAGCTGTGGGGAACCCAAAGCTTGCCAAGTAGTGGAAGGGATAAGACTGACAAACGCACCCTCATCCAGGATAGTGCTAGGTACCGCCTTATCGTAGGCGTGTACAGTAATCTGAAAGGCACATAGGATGGGAGGCGGAAAGTGGTCAAGTGGCTCCAATTGAAGGAAACGACCAAACTACTGGGTGGGGGGATCGTATGATTGCCCCCATGCTCAACAAAAACTGAAGAAGGACTCTCTAGATTAGCTGGGATAGGAGAGTCATTTTCGGACTCTAGAGAATCTAATGAGATGAGAAGAGCATGAGCATGATGCTCTTCTGAAACAGAGTGATCGACAGGTGTTGAACCCAAGTCGACACTCTCTCCAACCAATGGTTGGCCCGAAACAGGCTTAGCACAGCCAGGTTCGGAAGGAGGAGGACAGACAAGAGAAGAATCTACGTCAATCTCTTTGTCGATGGAGGGAGGGTCTGAAGCGAGCCTTTGATAACCAACGGGAAGTTGGGGTGAAGAAGTTGTAAGACCTTCCAAAACAGCATAAGCTTTATCCATGAGCAGACAAAGGTGAAGGGGATGGTTGCCTTCACACAATCTAGAGGGGAATCGAATATTCCTTTCCTTCTTAACATTACCAGTTAATAGGGTAGCATCTTCATGAGATTCAGAGGACGATGAGGGATGAACTAGATCGTGAGACCATTCTTCTAAGATCCTAGGAATGCCAGGACAATCACGAACAACATGGTCACCCTTGCACAATTTACAAGGAAACATAACCTTCCGTGGAGAAGCAGAAGGTGTTCCGACTTGAGATGTGCTTGGAGCAGTAGCTGCACAAGTTGCCTCATGCTTATCGAACTTCTTCTTCTTCTTCATCTTCATCTCCCACTTCTTCTTAGTCTCTTGGTTACTAGATGTGAAACTTTCACCAGGCGAAGGAGGAGAGGAGGAGGAAGAAACAGGGGAAGAAGGTGTAGGCTCAACCTTGGAATCAATGTGTCGTGATTCAGATGAAGGAGATGGTGGAACAGGATTCATAACACTCGGGACCACTGAGGTTGAAAATAACCACATGGGCAAACCGATGGTTAACCCATGCAAAGACAATGTTTCCATATACAGAGCACCGACATTTTCGAATGGAGGAAATAGACCAAGATTCCCATCTGGGGGAAGACCTAGGCTGGTAGACTCGGGGAATGTTGCCATCAAGAACAAGCCTGAAAACACTCTTATCAGAACCAAGAACTCGAACTTTTACCAGGAATATTTCCTAGGCAGTAAATTTTATGACGCAGGAACAAAACTTGACCTTTTCATGTTTTAAGAGTCAAGAAAAGGACGAAAAGGTGACTCTATCTCTTTCGAGGTTTAATGATTCTGAAAGGAAAAGTGCTTAGATGAACCTTTTCTTTTAGGGAGTCCGAAAAGGAGCAAAAGTGACTACTCTGGAGAACTAGGCAAAAGGTTTAACAAACAATCAGTAAACTGCATATACACCTTGGCAATCGTATGAGAACCAAGGACTTTCCTTACGATAGTCAATCTTCCCGAATGTTGTGTTCGGTGCGTTACAGTTTGTAAGGCAGCAGACTCAACTTCCTATGGATAAAGGATGATAAACCTATTGGGGTCTCCCCATATACTCGACGTTACGTGGGAGCACAATTCCGTACTAGACCACTATTGAGTCACAGAAGGAGGAATCACCCAACCTTGAGTGGAAACAAAAGTGACTAGGTTTAACAACACCGGAGCACGTCTCTAGTGTAGACCTCCAAATAGTGCGCGCTATGTTCCAATGCAATGTTAGATTCATTCAGTTCGTTTAGAGTTGATCTTGAATTATGTTTCAGTTTTTAGGCCTTACCGTATGTATACAATAAATCCTAGGATGTAGCTAGAATGCATGAAAAATCCATTTTCTTCAATGAACACCTACCTACGAGAGGGTAGAGAGATCATTTCCAAACCAAGAAAACCAAGAAAAGAAAGGCAGTCACTCAATATATCCAGACACCAATTCCTAAAGTGCATGGATACTATTAATGAGAGATCTTTATCATTCGCTTTCCAATATGCAAACTTGAAATGCAAATTCACTTTCACTTTCGTACTAAATGAATGCAACCTTTTTGATTTTGATGTCTTTAAATCTAGAAGAGATAAATAAGCAACAAGCAAGTGTGGAAAATCCTGGTTGATCCAAACAATTGTAATCTATGTTTGGTAGGGAAAAGAAATCGAATCAATGTCCAAAATTGGTTCAATAACATTCACTAAAAAATCAACCAAAAACAACCTAAGGGGAAGGCTCAATCAAATCAACGAAAAGACACAAAGTGAACCTTGAGCAAACAAGAAACCAAGCCAACAGATTTCAAGGGACTTGAAACAGTGATCCAGGTCACCTAAGCAAAAAGAAAAGATTAATTCAACAAAGCTCATGAGAAAGTTCCTCAACAATGGACAGTGAAAAACAAGTCATCAAGCAAGCGAGAAAAGCAAAGGACTAGTAGGACTGATGGACTCAAGATGCAAAATTGAAAAAATCAATTCTACAGCAATCAACGGGTAATACACAAGCAACAGGTGCTAATTAAGCACTAGTCATAGCAACAAAGCGATGTCAGTGTGGAAGTAGATGACTTTCCCGCGATGGTCCGATTTCCAAAACCGTCGTGACTATTACGCGTAATTACACGATGAACAGGCTATGATAAAAGGGTGGTCACGATGATAGTGCGACTATTAAAATTAAATCCGCGATGATGTTCGAAACAGTGAGAGGCGAACCAAAACTCCCAAATCAAAAATAGCCAATCCTTCAATCAAATAGGGGTATTTCCTAGATTAACCCAGGAAACTCAAAGGACTGATAACTAATCCCCAAAACTTGAAAAGAGACCAAATCAACAAATCAAGACAAGGGCAAACAAGGAAAACAAAGGCCAAAACTCCTCCCCAGCAGAGTCGCCGATTTGTGATGCAGGAAAGTGTTCCCTCTGTGGATAGCGGCAACCCCTCTAGTCCTAGAGTGGGTCTAGTCACAAACAAGGAAAGATCAAAAATAGATTTTCTTAAACAGTTCAAGTTGGAGGCCTACCTCAACCGGTGGTTGATGGAGTTCCATTGTGCTGCTCCAGCTTCTGCTTCTTTCTCCTCAATGAGTGATCAACCTGAAACAAAGCAAAGGAAATACAACAAAGCACATAACTGGATACAACAATGAACTATTTACTCACAAAGTCAAGAAGTCATGAGCTATCAAGTACATTACATACAAGACATAGGAAACCATCATTGATTGCATTAATAATGAAATAAGAGTCAGCTTACAACCAAAGTCTTGACGTCACAAGCCTTCTCAGAAAGAGTCCAGCCAGCATGTTCTTCAAGCATTCACTCTTTGAAGACGGATCTCCCAACATACAAGAGCTCTCTCACTCATAAGTTTCACACAAAATCAAGGACACTTCACAACCTTCCACAAGCTATCAACAATCCCACACTTGTCACTCTCACACCAGCTATCTAGCAAACTCACAAAACACTAACAACACTGCTCAACTAGCCAACTATTAGGAACTCAGGAACTAGCAATGCATATTAGTGGTGAGAGTTTAAATAGGAGGAGTCTCCATGAATGGGGGGAAAGGAGAGCTTATCACCAAGGAAGGTAGCACAATTGACAGAACTGCCACACCGGGGAAAGAAGGACGACATAAACAAGGCCAACAAATAGGTCTGGAGTCATCTGGAAGGCCGACTGTTAGAACAATTTGCCCAATCTGGATCATCGCGGGCACATAACTGAGCTTTAGCACTGACATCGCAAGTGATCAGTGCAGATAGTCAGATCATCGCTGAAGAGACCACATAGCCCGTGCTGGTGCCTAAAATCGGGACATCGCGGGAATCAAGTGTACTTCCATGCTGGCAACGCGAATGGACTGTTCATGAGCACCTCTCAGTGTGTTTATTAAGCCAATAGTTGTGACGAGGTAGACAACTTTGGAATAGTGGGTCAATTGGCAGCATAGGAGAGAATTTGTCGGTCATAAGCATGTTTGACTTGGACACATGACAAAGTGAGAAGATCGGGAGTGAAAGCGGTGATAAATTACTGTGTAACAGATGCCCCCTAAAGTATGAAGCCCGAGAGAGTGAGAGGGGTGAAATGCTTTACAAAACAAATGAGCTGGAACACCATCTAGAAGAACATGTGCGCAATTCGAATTGATAACTCTGAAGTACATGTAGTCTAGGCATGGGCGTAGCCATCTAGAAGACATACAAAATAGGTCCGTGGTATGGACGCAACCATCCAGCTAATGAGACCATGTTAATGATAAAGGTATGGTCACAGCCATCCATGAAGACTCTAGCATGGTCGTAGCCATCCATCAATGAGTCATGTAACTAGAAACCAATCCACGCAACCCGAACATATGTAATCCGAGTTCGGGGTCTTGAACCCAACCGACCATAGTATAAATTCTAACATGCGAATAGAAGTGCTGAAGTCGAGCATGAGAGAAAGTCACTTGATTACCGGTCAATGATGTAAACAATTAACAAGCGCGAGAGAAACCACCAATAATGCCAATGGTTCTCAAGGTACTATCTAGCACAATCCACAAAGTGCGAAGAATGAGATAAAGTCGAACACTCGTGGAATCACCAGATCGACGACCAATGATGCGAATCGACTGTCAGGTGCAAAGAAATTTCCATTGAGGCATGCAAGCTCCAAGGTGCTGAAAGGGATCTCTAGATCGATCTCCTGGATAATGGGCTGATGTCGACAGGAGATGACCCATCGTAGGAGGGCCATAATGTTTCCCTCATCAATGAAATGAGCCAAGGAACAAGTGGTAGATGGTGAAATAAAGTATCAGAGGAGGAGACAGAGGTGTAAACTATAGAAGGATTATAGTCTTGAACATGTCGGCGACACGACTCCGGAGAGTGGCAGCATTCAGGCACCAAAGGATCAAAGGTTTGATGAAAACAACATGGATCAGGTGGAATGAAGCTAAATGACAACCCAAACTTGTGGAAGGCCAAATGATAATGTATGAATGTCCAACCTGACAAGAAGCAGAAGTGTCAATGTTCAAGAGTGACTCGCTGCCATAGACAATCGATTATAAACCTGCTATTAAATCCAACCTAGTAATAGTTTAACAAGCCCTAGGGAGGAGAAGCTCGAGTCTAGTCATGGCGATGAGTCCAATGTCGTCAGGGTTTAACGAGTCCAACATAGGTAAAGGTCGAAGTCTTTTTCATATTTAGGGAGTTTGAAAAAGACACGGAAAAGAAAACTCCAAGGGGGTCCTTTTTCGTAAAGTTTTGTCCCTCGAGATTGAAAAGGTATAAAACAATACTCGAAAGAACCGCCTGACCATTACGATCGAGGAGTAATTTTCATAATTAGTGACTTCGACCGGAAAAAGTAGAAAAATGACCGAAATCACGTCATTTCGTTACCATTAACGAACATGAAACGACAAAGGCTCGGCAATCTTTTCTCATTTAAATGGTCAGAAAAGAGCTTGAAGGCGACTGCCTCTTATTTACTTTAACGAGTCAAAAAGGAAAAACTCGGCAATCTTTTCATATTTTACGAGTCATAAAAGAGCCTAAAGGAGACTCGTCCTGGAGCAATGAGTGGTATAAAGGGGGTAGCAACTAGTTTTGGCAATGGTGGAACTGCTCAAAACATGTAATGGTCAAGAGGTTGGCTAATAAAACCACTCATTGCTGCAGTTCCTCAGGAAAGGAAATACAACCAAGTGAAAGCATATGATCGGCCAAAGAGATGGTGGCGATGGAATGAAACAACCAAGGCTCATCTAGCAGAATTTAGCGGATAAATGGCAATCACGAGATGTAAATTAGGTATGGATTCATTTTTACACAAGCTTGAACCATGGAGAACTTTCCCTGGATTTGGTCTCATGTTTACACAAGCTTCAAACGGAAAACTATGCTTGTTATGAGTTTGCATGCCCCCAGCATCATGACACAAATCGAGGTACATGCCCCTAGGCTTAATTGCATTCAACGAGGTGGATGGAATGAAGGTTCACTTTCGAGATCTTGGAAAAACTCGACGTGGATTTCACGAGATCTTAAGGAAAGACTCGATTTGGAAAGGGAGGTGTTTCATTTCTTAGGGAGATTGACACAGTGAAAGAACTATCCTCATAACCCTTGTTTCATTTTTTAACGAGGTTGACACAGGAACAAACTATCCTCGAGACCCCTGTTTTCATTTTTTAATGAGGTTGAGATAGGTACAAACTATCCTCGTAACCCTTGCTTCATTTTTTAATAAGCTTGACAAAAGACAAGGAACTATGCTCGTGACACCCAGTCTCATTAGCCACATGAGAACACGGCTCCAAAGAGGCCTTTGCGAGATGGAAGGGACGCGCTCTGAGAGGAATATATGTCATGAGGCACTAATGACAAATCAGGTTCCAATGCCCCTAGTACATGATGTACGAGACCATTTGCATGATCATCAGCAGAGGCGGAAACGGAACGGGTAGCCACATAATTGACCTGTGGCAAGGAACGTACTGCTTGCGAGCAAGAACCGATAGGTGACGATGGCTGCGTAGGAGGCATCGGGGGACTAAGGAATGATAATTGATCTATGGTCACCATTCTTCCATCGTGTGGAAAATAAGCCACACAGAAAAGTGAAGAGATGAGAGCCCCCATGGCATAAACATAGCCACGGCCAAGGAGAAGACTGAAATTCGCACCTTGGACAACCATGATGTCTATATAGACAGTTTTTCCCCCCAAAGTAACAGGAAAATTTGGGTAGATCCCTACAGGTTGACAGGGTTCTCTGTCGAATGCTAACAGATTTTGGGTGACTAGCACAAGCTGTGGGGAACCCAGAGCTTGCCAAGTAGTGGAAGGCATAAGACTGACAAACACAACCTCATCCAGGACAGTGCCAGGTACTACCTTATTGTAGGCGTGTACAGTAATCTGGAAAGGCACATAGGATGGGAGGCAGAAAGTGGTCAAGTGGCTCCAGTCGAAGGAAACGACCAAACTACTTGGTGGGGGGATCGTATGATTGCCCCATGCTCAACAAAAACCGAAGAAGGACTCTCTAGATCAACTGGGATAGGAGAGTCGTTTTCGGACTCTGGAGAATCTTATGAGATGAGAAGAACATGAGCATGACGCTCTTCCAAAACTGAGTGATCGACAGGTGTTTAACCTAAGTCGACACTCTCTCCAACCAATGGTTGGCCCGAAACAGGCTTAGCACAGCCAGGCTCAGAAGGAGGAGGACAGACAAGAGAAGAATCTATGTCGATGGAGGGAGGGTCTGAAGAGAGCCTCTGATAACCAATGGGAAGTTGGGGTGAAGAAGTTTTAAGACCTTCGAAAATGGCGGAAGCTTTATCCATGAGTGGACAAAGGTGAAGGGGATGGTTTCCTTCACACAGTCTACAGGGGAATCGAATCTTCCTTTCCTTCTTACCATTACCAGTTGATAGGGTAGCATCGTCATGAGATTCAAAGGACGATGAGGGACGAGCCAAATCATGAGACCATGCTTCTAAGATCCTAGGAATGCCAGGACAATTACGAAGAAGATGGTCCGCGGAGAAGCAGAAGGTGTTCCAATCTGAGATGTGCTTGGAGTAGTAGCTGCACAGGTGGCCTTACGCTTATCGGACTTCTTCTTCTTCTTCATCTTCATCTTCTTCTTGTTCTTAGTCTCCTAGTTACTAGATGTGAAACTTTAACCAGGCGAAGGAGGAGAGGAGGAGGAAGAAACAAGGGAAGAAGGCATAGGCTCAACCTTAGAATCAACGTGCCATGATTTAGACGAAGGAGATGGTGGAATAGGAGTCATGACACTCGGGACTACCGAGGTTGAAAATAACCACACGGGGAAACCGATGGTTAACCCAGGCAAAGAAAATGTTGCCATATATGGAGCACCGACATTTCCAAATGGAGGAAACGAACCAGGATTCCCATCTGGGGGAAGACCTAGGCCGGTAGACTCGAGGAATGTTGCCATTGAGAACAAGCCTGAAAAACACTCTTATCATAGCCAAGAACTCGAACTTTTACCAGGAATATTTCGTGGGCAGTAAATTTTATGACGCGGGAACAAAACTTGACCTTTTCATGTTTTAAGAGTCGAGAAAAGGAAGAAAAGGTGACTCTATCTCTTTCGAGGTTTAATGAGACTGAAAGGAAAACTTCTTAGATGAACCTTTTCTTTTAGGGAGTCTGAAAAGGAGCGAAAGTGACTACTCTGGAGAACTAAGCAAAAGGTTTACCAGACAATCCATAAAACTGCATATACACCTTGGCAATCATATGAGAACCAAGGACTTTCCGTACGACAGTCAATCTTCTCGAATGCTGTGTTTAGTGTGTTACGGTTTGTAAGGCAGTAGAATCGGCTTACTATGGATAAATGATGATAAACCTAGTGGGGTCTCCGTATATACTCGACGGTACGTTCGAGCACAATTCCGTACTAGACCACTATTGAGTCATAGAAGGAGGAATCACCCAACCTTGAGTGGAAACAAAAGTGACTAGGTTTAACGATGTCGGAGCACGTCTCTAGCCTAGACCTCTAAATAGTGTGTGTTATATTCCAGTGCGTTGTTAGATTCATTCAGTTCATTTTAGAGTTGATCTTGAATTATGTTTCAGTTTTTAGGCCTTACCGTATGTATACAATAAATCCTAGGGTGCAACTAGAATGCATGAAAAATCCCTTTTCTTCAATGAACACCTACCTACGGGAGGTTAGAGAGATCATTTCCAAACCAAGAAAAATAAGACAACAAAGGTAGTCACTCAATGCATCCAGACACTAATTCCTAAAGTGCACGGATACTACTAATGAGAGATATTTATCATTCGCTTTCCAGTATGCAAACTTGAAATGCAAATTCACTTTCACTTTTGTACTAAATGAATGCAACCATTTTTTATTTTAATGTCTTTAAATCTAGAAGAGACAAATAAGCAATAATCAAGTGTGGAAAAGCTCGGTTGATC
This sequence comes from Pinus taeda, assembly GCA_000404065.3. Classification (NCBI taxonomy): domain Eukaryota; kingdom Viridiplantae; phylum Streptophyta; class Pinopsida; order Pinales; family Pinaceae; genus Pinus; species Pinus taeda. Next base: position 112,228 of record APFE030477475.1, read on the forward strand.
CAAAAAATTGTAATCTATGTTTGGTAGCGAAAAGAAATCGAATCAATGCCCAAAATTGGTTCAATAACATTCAATAAACAATCAACCGAAAACAAGATAAGGGGAAGGCTCAATCAAATCAACAAAAAGCCACAAAGCGAACCTTGAGCAAACAAGCAAGCAAGCCAACAGATTTCAAGGGACTTGAAACACTGATCCAGGTCACCTAAGCAAAAAGACAAGATTCATTCAACAAAGCTCACGAGAAAATGCCTCAACCATGGACAGTGAAAAAAAAGTCATCAAGCAAGCGAGAAAAGCAAAGGACCAGTAGGACTGATGGACTTAGGAGGCAAAATTGAAAAAATCAATTCTACAGCAATCAGTGCGGGTAATACACAAGCAACAAGCACTGATGTAGCACTAGTTGCAGCAACAAAGCAATGCCAACGCAGAAGTAGACGACTTTCCCGCGATGGTCTGATTTCCAGAACTGTCACGACTATTAGGCGTAATTACACGATGAACAGGATATGATAAAAGGGTGGTCGCGATGAGAGCGCGACTATTAAAATTAAATCTGCGATGATGTTCAAAACAGTGACAGGCGAACCAAAACTCCCAAATCAAAAACAACCAATCCTTCAATCAAATATGGGTATTTCCTAGATTAACCCAAGAAACTCAAAGGACTGATAACTAATCCCCAAAACTTGAAAAGAGACCATATCAAAAAATCAAGACAAGAGCAAACAAGAAAAACAAAGGCCAAAACTCCTCCCCAGCGGAGTCGCCAATTTGTGATGTAGGAAAGTGTTCCCTCTGCAGACAGAGGCAACCCCTTTAGCCCTAGAGTGGGTCTAGTCACAAACAAGGACAGATCAACAATATATTTCCTTAAACAGTTCAAGTTGGAGGCCTACCTCAACCGATGGTCGATGGAGTTTCGTTGCACTACTCTAGCTTCCGCTTCTTTCTCCTTGACGAGTGATCAACCTGAAACAAAGCAAAGGAAGTACAACAAAGCACATAACCGAATACAACAATGAACTATTTACTCACAAAGTAAAGAAGTCATGAGCTATCAAGTACATTACATACAAGACATAGGAAAACATCATTGATTGCATTAATAATGAAATAAGAGTCAGCTTACAACCAAAGTCTTGACATCACAAGCCTTCTCAGAAAGAGTCCAGCCAACATGTTCTTCAAGCATTCACTCTTTGAATACAGATCTCCCAACATAAAAGAGCTCTCTCACTCATAAGTTTCACACAACATCAAGGACACTTCACAACCTTCCACAAGCTATCAACAATCCCACACTTGTCACTCTCACACCAGCTATCTAGCAAACTCACAAAACACTAACAGCATTGCTCAACTAGCCAACTATCAGGAACTTAGGAACTAGCAATCCATATCAATGGTGAGAGTTTAAATAGGAGGAGTCTCCATGAATGGGGGTAAAGGAGAGCTTATCACCAAGAAAGGTAGCACAAATGACGGAACTGCCACACCAGGGAAGGAAGGGCGACATAAACAAGGCCAACAACCAGGTCTGGAGTCATTTGGAAGGCCAACTGTTGGAACAATTCACCCAATCTGGATCATCGTGGGCACAGAACTGAGCTTCAGCGCTGACATTGGAAGTGATCAGTGCAGATAGTCAGATCATCGCTGAAGAGACCACATAGCCCCATGCTGGTGCTTAAAATCAGGACATCGCAAGAATCATGTGTACTTCCGTGCTCATAAGGCGAATGGACTGTTCATGAGCGCGTCTCAGTGCATTTATTAAGCCAATAGCCACGATGAGGCAGACAACTTTTGAACAGTGGGTCAATTGGCAGCATAGGGGAGCATTTGTCTATCATAAGCATGTTTGACTTGGATACATGACACAGTGAGAAGATCGGGAGTGAAAGAGGTGATAAATTACTGTGTAACACCCCCATACTGCTTCGGGTGAGACTTCAGTCAACACACTGTAGATTGAAGCTGAAAGGGCTAGTAGTGTAGGGTTTTGTTTGGCACAATTAAATCTAAACCTAAGTCAGGACCTACTAAGCCAACAAATGGTTCCGTTTCCGAGACCAAGATCTGCATAAAGAGATGTGTGATGTCACATCACTGGAATCTGACCAAAAAGGAAATTGAGAAGTGGTTGGATAGGAAGATCCACGAATTCATGGCACAAGAGAACAAAAATCCACGCCTAACAAAAGAAGAGTGGTTGGAAAAATATTTGTAAATATAAATACATGAATTTTTCTTTTGCACCTTCCTGATCGAAATATATGAGTGAAGAGCTAAGTTGGCAGATGGCCAAGGAAGGTGGAGGCTTGAAGGTCCGATAGTGTGGACCCCGGAGCTAGTGCGGAGGTTGGAATATTCTAAAGATAAGATCATGCGCACTATTGATCATTCGCTGGATCGAGTTATAGGAGGATTTGTTATAGAGTTCGCGGTTGACACCTCAGTCAGCTACAATGAAGCAGAGCAATGCTTCTTCAAGTGACCATGATGTAGGTATTTGAGATCTTTAAATAATTGGATTAATATTCTCTTGTGTGAAAAGCAGGTTATGCCATTGCTTTCATATTTGGATCTACACGAAGTGGATGAAGATTTAGAAATAAAGAAAAAGCAAGTCCGTAATATAGCCCATTGATCAGTCCTCCTTTAACTGATGATGAGGGAGCATTGTCCAGTTGATAAGGCAGGTTTTTTCATGAATACATCTTCCATCCATGCCACCTCCGCCTTTGCCTCCACAAAATACACCTTCACCCACACCGCCGCCACCACCACCACCACCATTCAACATGTCGAATATGATGAAGTTACTATTTTTCAAGGGTGTCGAGATTGGGGGATCCGGATCAATTTTGGTTTGTTGTGAATGTTGTGTGTACAACACAACAAATTACAAATGATAATATAAAAAAGTCACGGCTAGTTACCACTCTCTAGGATCGCACACTGACATGGTACATTAAGTACTGCACCGATAATCCCTTGGTATTGTTAGCAGACACTAAGACTACCTTGAATAAATAATTTAGTAAACCTAAATCGAACTCACAATCAATAGTTGGATTCAAGGAAATTGTGATGAAGGCTGGTGAAATGCCCTAGGAGTTAGATCAAAGTATGAAGTGTGGAATCTGCAAAGCTAATATGTATCTGACAGATAGTCGGCACTACTAGTGGTTTATAGGCTCACTCCTGCCTCGCATGACGATTGCCCTATCATAGCAGAAGATAGGGACCTAGATAGAATCTCTAGAAATTGTGATGAGATTACATGAAACACCTATTCAAGACGCTTATTTGGGAGTGCAATAGATTTATGCAGAGTTACAGAACCTCTTCTTGGAATTCCAGAGCTTGAAAAGAGAAAAAGAGGGTAGGCTAGAGGTGCATGAGGAAGTCTAGTGCCTCTAGTGTAAAAGTCAAGGGCATGATAAAGATCACTGCGTTGTCTTCACAAATTACATTACAGGGGAGAATCGATGCCCTTGAGGTAGGAAGCTCCAGCAAGACCAAGTGTGGGACCCGTGCTATGGTGTGCTATTTTTCAGGTGGTAGGAAAGCATGCAACAAATAATTGTCATTTGCTGCAAAATTTTGTGTAGACACCACAACATTGTTTTGTGATTTCTATAAATCTATGGGCCACAACGAGCGCCACTATCATAGCTATGAATTGATGATTTTAAGGATGCCTACATATCCAATGCAGGAAGAAACTCAACCTTTGGATCAAGGCGCAACAGGGGCATGCAGAGGATATTAGGGGTACAGTTGAGGCCTAGGAGGAGGGGGACCTGGTAAAGGTCATGGATAGGTCATTTTCTATAATTGAGGAATGCCAGGGCACTACGCATGGGAGTGTATGAGTTAGACACGCTTATCATGTCAATACTACACTCACTTTGACCATATAATAAAAGAAAGCCCTGTGTTGATAGCTAAGATGCAGGAGAAGAAGGTACAACTTCAATAGCCTACCTAGAACTTGCAAATGATGAGGGTTGAGCCCCGCGAGGAAGATCCAAATGTGAATATCATGTTGAGAAACGAAATAATGAATGGTGATGATAAGCGAAAACAACCTAAAGAAGGTGGGTGGGTCCACAAGGCCCCAGAAAAGGAAGTTGCCTTTGATCTAGAATGCACAAAGGAGATGTTTATGGATGCAAAGAAAATCTTTGTTGAAGCATCTGCCTCAGGCAACCAACACAAGCTATCAAAAACAAGTGCACTCGCAGAAATTGATCCCTCTGTACTCACCACATTCTTAGATACTTTTATGAAACTACTGTGTATTATCAATGCTGTAAAGGGATACACGAGTTGATAAATAAGGTTTTTGTTAGGGAAAATGCTCCTGAAGGACACTGCGTAGTCAGAAAGATTGGAAAACATAAGACAAGGACAGGGCACGAGATGAGGCTTAATGCACAAATAGGAGACTATGAGATGGGCTGGGTTATTTTGGATTTGGGATATGATTCGAACATTTTTCCTAAACACGCATGGGAGAGAATGGGGAGACCTGCACTAAAATGGTCTCTAATTTAGTTGAGGATAGCGAACCAGCAGAATATTATCCCTATGGTATGATTTCATGGAGTCATCATAGATATAGAAGGTGTGAGCTTGATTGCTGATTTTGAAGTGATAGAAATTTGTTGATGACAAAAATCCATAGCCTGCGCTCCTTGGAATTGATTTGGATATTGATATGAATGGGGTAATCAACTTGAAAAAGAAGAAAATTCATTTGAAAGGAAATCTCTCCACATTGTAGTACCATTGGACCCTGCAAAAGGACCGCACTATACTGAACCGATCCACGACTATGAGGACATCTATGATGATTTGGATCAGATCTATAAAATTACAGCGTAAGACCAATACTGGATTAATCTGATAGCTAATTGATAGATTGCATGGCACCACAAAATCTCATGTACCTCAGACTTAGATGAATAATTGGAGAATTGGCAGAATAGGTTGCATCAAGTATCTACATTGCAGTGCAACATGATGACTAAATATTTTTGTTGAATCTCATCTGAGGTAAGACATTTACCTTATTATGATGGTTAAACTAATATAGATAAGTTTCTGGATGCCTTTGAAAGAGAAGTACCTGAGGACCATCGCTTTTAAGCACTAGATTTGGCATTGCGCGCTACACCCGCATGGTACTATGGTATGCACAAAGACAAATTTGATGAATGGCGTGACTATAGGAGAATGATGAGGCTACAATTTGGTTGCCCAAAAGTTTAGCTGACTCAGAAATATGAGGGGAGGAATGATCTACACGATCATTTAGCAAAATGGATTAAATTTTATGGAATGGAGCCGCAGCCAAAATGGGTGCATTTATTCTGTCACACTCTAGATATAATCCCTATGAATTGGTACCTAGAAACAGAGCTCCACCATGGCACTGCAGAGTGGGATATATTAAGGGAATGGTTTTTGATGACCTTTAGTTTTGAGGATGGGTTTGAAAGCATTGATGAATCTCTACAGGATGTTAAGGCAACGATCTTCAAAATACCATAGGGCCCTTTGGATCTAGTTAAGCGAGACTGGAACACCCAGTTGTGCCATGCGCTACAATGCTATAATATTATTGTTGAGGGGGAGGATGAAGATCCAATGAATATAAATATTCCAGAGGTAGAGGGCCACTGTGAGGTCAAAGGTCCATAGATAGAAAATCCATACATCACCACCATTGAAAACTAGGCAAGTAAACATCGGCATGGAAGCAAAGGAAAAATTTGCAAAGGTTGGGGATTATTGGGATGATGCCACAGATGATGTGATTCAGGAAGCAATTCAGCACTGGCCAACAATCTGGCACTCTCTGTCTGACTTGGCCATAGGTACCATAAAAGGCTTGGGGACCTCAACAGAGAAAAAGTGGAAGGATGTTGTGAAGCAGACGGCGTAGAAGTTGGTTGCGCAGTGAAAGCAGGAGGCCAAGGAGAAGGTTTGAATGGAAAATGAGCATGCTACAAAGAAGAAGGATGAACATGAACAACGTGACTCAATGTAGAGTGACAAATCCCCTTCATCTGAGATCGAGGAAGAAAAGCAGTTAGTGTAGGGTGGAGGAGGTGTTGAGGTGCAGATCAACCCATCTCGAGTAAGGAAGCACACAGAAGAGCAGTAGGAGGGGTCCCAGAAGAAGACAAAATCCACTAAAACACAGGTGGATCACCCTACACTGAAAAAGGGTGATTGCGATGAGATTGGGGACAAAATGCGTGACATTACCTCCAAACTGTTGCAACAATTCGAGCAACAGTTCACACATTCCTTGGGTAATGTTCAAAAGGATCTGCATGAACTGCAGATCCAGACCAGTATGATATAGGTGGGCATAGGTAAGGTGAGCATAGCACACACGAGCCTAGCACCGGGGACAAGTCAGGTTGTAGAGTTGGTCAGGACAGTGGACCTCAGGACAGTTGCGTTGCCAGAAGGGTCCCTTAGCATGGAATCGGCCGATGAAAAGATCATCATTAGCACCATGAAGAACATCAGCCTCAATATTGCAGCACTCCCTAAAGAATATATTCATGCGCTGCAAACAGGAGTGAGAGCAAAGATGAGGGCTCAGGAGCAGTGTGCCCTTAGCTTAATTACTGAGTATCGAGTGAACAATGAGAAAGTTTTTGCCAAGGTTGCAGAGGCATGCAGGATAGTGCAGAAGTTGCAAATAACTGAAGATGCACAATTAGAAGCCAAGATCCGGAAGCTAACCGAGGGCATCTGCGATGCAAAGACAGAGGCAGAAAGAGTTAAATTTGAACTCAACATGAAAATTACAGAACTAGATATTAAGTCACAGCCTTTGACTCTGCTCGAAGTCAAAGAAGAGCGCAGATCCACCCTCAAGGAATGGATGGATACTGTGGATTTCATAGCCATGGACTACACAACTTTGTTCGAACAAGCCATTGAGTTGGTCACAACCTTGCAGGAAAATACCAACTTGTATATTTTGAGTACAGAGATCCGCGAACTCCAAAGGCGGTGTGACAAGGTTAGGATGATGATGCACCCAATTGCTACAGTGCAATGCCTCGCCAAGTTGCAAGAAGGGAAGTAACTCCTTTCACGGGTGGAAGCAACGTAGAAGAAAGAGGTAGTGCTTAAATTGATGTTGTATCCTTGGTTGGATGAAGCCTACCAAGTCTCCACCAACATAGAGGAAAGTTGGTAAACTTGCAGCTCACACAGTAGATGATCAAGCAAGCCAACGAAGGACCAGCCGTAGAGTAGTTGGTTGAGAAAGTGAAGTAGGAAGCCATGCAGAGTGTGACTGAAGTAGCAGTTGTACAGGTGGAGTTGGGGGATCTTCCCAGCAAGATCGCCATGCCAGACGAGTGACTCGAGGGTGAGTCACTACCTTTGTGTTGGAGGCCTATTGGGATGGGGTTCCCTATGTCAATTTACGGGCAAAATCCCAAGTTTGATGTAAAAAGATGTAAAGTCTTTGTGAATTGTGGACATGGAGCGTGTAGCTAGTTAAGAGTCAAAAAGGGTTTTTACCATCATGTATGTAAACTTGAGTCAGTTTTTGAGATCTACCCATGGTCTACGAACCATGGGATTGTATAAATAGGTATGTCCTAGAGAGTCTACCGCAGATCTGTGTCTTTGTCTATGGGTACAATGAATGGAGTTTTAGAGAGTTAGTGCAGAGAAGTATGTCTAGAGGGGGAAAGGGCTCTGTAGCTGAGTGTGCAGAGGCCTATAGTAGTGTCTATAGCTGAGTGCGTAGACCCCTGCAGCTAAGTGCACGGGGAAGTTTTGAGTCTGTAAACCTATAATGAAGATAAATAAAGAATATTTCTACAGAAATTATGTGTTTTATCTCTTTACTTATGTTATTTGTGATTACGATATATGCTATGATGAATGATGTCTCTATGAAATAATGATGCATTTGTGTGTGAAATTACCGGGATCTTCTTATTAATTGAATGCAATTAATATTAGGCAATTACACGAAGAACATAATACTCTATGTTATGTTTATTGGTCCCTTATGTAAATCTAAGTAAATATTGATCTAAGGATAATCTATGGTGCACGTATGTAGCTAATTCATCTATTCAGGGTCTGCAAAGGACAAGACCTTCATGAGGGTCTAGAGGTCATTCAAGAAAGTTATAATACCAAGCCTTAAGGGCTTATAGATCTACGCGGATAAAGATCTTGGTCACAAAAGGACATCACACTAATCTCAGGGTGCGGAAACTTGGTTCCAGCATCCCCCCATACTGCGTCGGGTGAGACTTCGGTATGCGCACCATGAATTGATGCGAAAGGGCCAGTAGTATAAGGTTTTGTTTGGCACAATTAACTCTAAACCTGGGTCACGTACCACTAAGTTGACACTCCTCGAAGTAGGAAGTTTTCCCCTCAAAAAGTCCTTAATAGTGGATCTGGTTCCCAACACTATGAATCTACATTAAACGAGAAGGAACAAATTCTTAGATTTTCTCAATCTGTGGATCTCTAGACTTTGTGCAATAATTTTATAATATTCTATTGATTTATTATCCAATATTGATCCTCCTTTAGTACAAATAAATTCCCTAAATTATCTTATCATCCAAATCTTCATAATATTCCCATTTCTCACATTTGTCTACAAAAATAAATAATATTAGGCACATAACAAGCAAGGGTAAACCAAATTCCGAAGGACTCATTAATACTACGAATTAAATCTATGATGTTCAAGTAAGGGGGTCAAATAATTTTTTCAAGTGTCTATAAATAATCAAATGGGCCTAATAAAATAGACAATTATGAGGTCGATCAATGTCTACAAGCACCTGTGCATTAATCCCTACAGTAGAATTGGCAACTTCGCTAAGGACGCTCTTAGTTCCTGACTTCTTATCTCCTAATTCCCTAATCTCTATTCCTCTCTAGGTCTTTCTGTGCCTCTTGATATGAATTTCAATCACCTTGTATGGTTCTTAACCACTTTTGTTACTTAAAGCTTCTACCCATACCTTGTTTAGACACCATTTTGCACCCTAATCCTTTGTAATACATCCTCCTAGTGTTGTCCAACGTGTTATAACACCACGTAGCTTGTTGGATAGAGCATCATCCCTACTACTAACAATCTTCTTGTCCTTCTGGGCCACATTACTGAACTAAAATATTGACATCCACCCAGTATTGTGGATTCTTGGGTTGATAGGTTGCCTATAGTGTGTCCTTAGGATTTGTGCCTGTGATATTTTTATGGTTCATTGCTTGCATGGTTATTCTTGTTTTTCATGAATAACTTGATTGAATTTAATTTTTGAAAATAAAAATGAAAAAAGTATCTTTATCTTTCTGTTATTTTAGCTGGATTTGTTTGGTTATATTGGGTTAGTTGTAAGAGAATTATATGTTTTCATTCCCTTGCATGTGTTTGGACTACATTTGGATGTGTGTTTCCTGAAATGAAATATAGTTAATATCTCCTTATAATAAACTCTTATTCATTGAATTGAAATATAAAATAATTTCTCTTGCATGGTTTGAGTCAGAGTCTCACTAAACTCCATACGTCGACACCCCCTCTCGAGACATTAATCAAGTTCACATAAAATCAATCTCTTACTAAAATTAATCAGTAACTCTCCTTTTAGCACACAAAAATAGTACCTGCAGATAGAATATTGGGCTAGGTTGTGGTCAGTAAACTGCCCAAGATTTCGAAATTTAGACTAGTGTCATTAATGAGAGTAAAATCTTGTTGCACTCAGATCATCCAGGACCTCTCCACTTACAACATAGTTATGCACTAGACAAAATTGGAGTGTTATATAAGGTATCCTTCATTCTATTTCATTTTGGTGGGTATTATGTTTACTCGTGATGCCCTCATGGATATCAATGCTGAGTTAAGGAATCTAGTGTCCTGCCCACATAGCATACTTTCCACAACTGTGACCCCGCCAGTGGTGTCTGTGATTTGAGGTAACCTTAGTGGCCATACTTTTAAGGATGAACACAAGGTGACTAGGGAGGGCTTCCCTAGTACCTAAATAGATGAACCCACTTTGTCTTTGGTTTTTGAGGAGGGTGGTCATCTTCATGAGAGTACTTGGCCCCTTCTTACCGAGGTTCAAGTGAAGTTGAGGAGTAATTGTAACTGTACATTCAACCGAATCTCTCTTTTAGCTCCTTCGATACTATGTTTCATCTCCAAGTAGTTGTGGTTCTCAAGCATAGTTATTTTTCCTGACTACTTGTTGATTTCCTTTAGAGTATTTTTTTATTTTTTGGTTCTTTCTATTTGACACTAAGACTTTACCATATATCACATTTAAATATTTTTATAAAATATATCTATCACAGTGGTTATAGTCAACCTTCATCATCTATCTAGATGATATCCAGGTCTTCATCCACTGACTTTTGAGGTCCTATCGAAATTTTGTGAATCATATTCTCCTTCCTCACAATGATATCAATCTCTAGTTTCAAACACTAAATCACAAAACACTTCCCAATAGACCTTATTGCCTAAGGACTTCTTTAATGAATGTATTTTTCTACATTTTAATCCTTGAATCACTGACCCTATTATACCTATTTTGGTTCAGGTAGAATCAGTTCCTATTATGTATTCCTTAGTTCCCACATCTAACATTCTTATGGTGACCAGTGGATCATGGTATTTTTTGGACATTTTTTCTCCACCGTCACTTCCCTCGCCTAATATATATCCTACACCACTGATTTGTCACCATGCTACTCATATTATTCCTAGTCTGGGCAACCTAGTTACACTTACTATGAGTGGAGTTAAGTACCTTCCTATCGCCATCCCATGTTTGTCAGGTCCTGCACCTCAAGCTATGACCCCTAGCAGGGTTGTTAGCAGAGTCAGCTTCAATAATCCTTTTGGTTGGAACTCCTTGCTAAGTTATAACCCCAGGCTCAAATGCTAGGGGGAAATTTTTCCAACGTGTAAATACCTATCAGGGGCAACCCTATACCCTTACCACTTATAGGAAAACCTTGTCCTTTGCTGATAAACATGCTTCCTCCTGGTGGATACTCTGTCAGTCTTAGTCCTGCACCTACTACAACCTATGTGCCCAGTAGTATCCGTTAACTTTGTTCTACTACATCTATTTGGGCACCTCCTCCTCAACCACCATCGATTCAAGAGGGAAATTTCTACCTTAGGGGTAACCAAGTTTTTATCACTAAACCTAGTATGCCATATGACATACCATTTTATATAAGCACACCACCACCCCCAAGAAGCTATTAGCTACTACATGATAAGTATCCTCTTGGAAACTAATTAATGGGGGGACCTCCCGGTCCTTTAAGTCATCCTACACCTCCTTGGTCAGATTTGGGGAAACATACACCTTTTCCTTTCTAGAAAATTTAGATATCCTAGATCTATATAAGCTAGCTAATGAACCCATCATCACAACTTACTTTGGCCTCCCATTCCACATAGGATACTTGTAGACATCCCAAAGTTTGAGGGAAAACAAGGAGATGACCCGACTACACATATCACTAGTTACCACTTATGGTGTGTATCAAACTCTATGGTTGATTATAGTATCCAACTTAGAATATTCCCCTGCACCCTTACTGGCAATGTGGCTAAGTGTTGCATTGAGTTACCATGCACGTCAATAAATACTTTTGGTTTACTGGAAAAGGAAATTATAAGGTACTTCCAGCTTCTGATCATCTATGAAACCATAATGGAACTACTTACTACTCTATGCCAAGACACTTGTACCCACAACTCTGATCACATCTATGAATGGAGATGTAGGCAAAGGCTTTTCAATGCCCCCATTCCAAATTACTTGTTAGCATACTAGTTCTACAAGCCTCCTTTTCCCCCCCTTTCCAAGGATGTTGCCATGACTGGTGTGGTCATGGAAGACCAATCCATTCATCATGACCAGTATTTAGACCTGATCTATTTGAAATATGGTACACTTTATGATTTACTCCATAATGTTCCATGAAATTCCAATGCTTTTGCTACTTAACAACCTGATGTACACATTGACGACAATGTTTGCACTATCTTTGGGTATGATGTAAAACAACCGAGCGAGAAATATTCCAAGTTATCAGTTTCTCTTGATATCCATCCTCTTACCCATTCTACTGCTCCTTCAACAACTATAATAATTTTTTTGTAGTTTATGCAAAAACCCAACAGTAAGAACAAGAAGAATAAGAAAAGTACCACTCCTTCTGAAGAGTAGCCTACTACCGAGAACAATCCAAATTAGAAATATGTTGCTAAATCTGAGAAAGGGAAAGAAAAATCTATCAAGTTCCCTTGCAAGATATGTGTTGAGGACCATATGGCCTATAAATTTCCTCATCTTTAAGAATGCATCTATCTTCTTGCATAAAAGGACACTGGTTGGACATCTGCAGTCCTCAAAAATCTATTCCCTTCTCAACAACAAAAGCATCTGGTATCGAATCCACCGTAACCCCCACAAGGGGGCAATGGTGGCTTGCATCCACCTCCTTTTGGATAAGGATCATAAACTATTTACACCTTTTAAATGATTAATTTACAAACGCGAGCAAAGAATTATGGAAATCCATTCACTAACGCTATAGACAATGATTCAAGCTCTAATCTACCATCACCTAACAATATGCATCTCAAAAATCTTGTTTCTAACCCTATGATTCATACCCCCAAAGGAAACTTTGTCGAATGACACAAAATACCTCTACACATGTTACCCAAAAATATAGTACTGTAGAAGATTTGGCACAAGAACCATCTATTATTTCTTCACTCGAAGTATTACAAACTTGTCCAACACAATGGAAATATTTGCATTTGGCCATTGGTGGAATTGATGCTCAGGATTCCAATCTAGAAATTTTCCACATGAAAAAGAGTAAGCCTTGTCTCTCCCATCAACTTGCATTCCAAGTGTAGGTCATGGTGAAGGGAATATCTATCCATCGCATTGTCATTTATAAAGGTGCTTCCTCCTGTTTAATTCCCTCAAATATTTTGATGGTCACACTTTCATCCCAAAAGGATATCTTGATAGCTACCCAATAACTTTGAGTGAGAATCCTATAATGGTGGAAATTAAAGTTGTAGACCGCGATCTCAACTATAATTTTCTTTTGGACCATAGTTGGACTTGTGCCATGACTTCCATTATTTCTTGAGTCTTCTGACTCATCTTGTTTCTTTTAGATGGGAAAATAGTCACAATGGATCATCTATCCTTTTGTATCCCAAATTACTTCTTGTTACCCAGCAGAAACACGCACTTAGTGGGTGACACACATGAATTCTATGTCAATGTCGATACTAATCTTCTGAAGGGTTCCTCACTTTTACATTGTTTTCCTCTCCCACCACCGAAGGTTCCACAAACGGTCTCAATTGTCTCCACCATTTCAATGGCCCTATGGATCCTTGGATCCTCCCAGCCCCTTTGGACCTTGAAACCTATGGAGAATAGAGGTCATTGGCACCAACGAAATTGGCTTATCAATCCATTCAATCTACATCCAACTCTACTATTTATTTGGTTATGACCAATGGTACCTCTTCCTCTCCCATCACATCTCCCTCTACTGATATCCTTAATGAAGTATTGCCTTTGGAAGAAGCTATATAATAGATCATGTCTCTAGATGAATGGCCCTCGGATGATTCTCATCATCGTGGTTCGATATCTGACTTGGACGTGAAATCCTTAAAAATCTTGCCTTTTGACCAACCTGAGATTGTTCCTTTTACTTATACGACTATCCAAACTATGGATTCAAAAAGTAACTTGGGTAACCTTACCAAAACTTTACTCATCGATATCTTGGTCACAACAGGTATTGTGGAAAGTATTCATATTGGAGTTGACTACACTCCCGAGGAAATTTTGCACTCACCTACCTTTTTCTAAGGAATTTCACGATGTTTTTGTTTGGTCTTATGAGGAAATGCATGGAATAGACTCTTCTATTGTCGAGAATTTTTTTATGGTACTTTTCTTGCTTGTTAATCCAAAAAACCTTGATTTTACTTCTTCAAGCTCATTAAACTTATATGAAGAAGACCAAGCCTTCTTTTTAGAGACCTTTTCTCGCTCATAAAACTTAAATAAAAAAAAAATAACCCGAGTTACCTTCCTTGGGCTCGTAAAAGTCCTATGAAGAAGATTTCAGAAATTATTTTTGTCTCTTTTTCTCACTCCCTAAGCTGAAAAAGACATATCAATTTTCCTTTATCCCACTCATTAAAATTTCATGAAGAATAATGAATTTACTTTGTCCCCTCATACTCCTAACAAAATGATGAAGACATCTATTGAGTATATGTTTCTCAATTTATTCGGACTCAATGGAATAATTTACAGAAAAGGAATTATGACGGGTATACTATTACCCTTTACCCCACCCAGTCATCAACCATGACAAAGGTACCCCCGAGAGTTGTCCTTACGATATTTTTAGGCTCTCTAAATGTGAGAATGCTACCTATTTTTTCCTTTCTGGACTCGTTAAACTTAATAAAATTCGGGAAAAAATGGAAAAACAGTGGCTTCACTATCTATATTCTGAAGGATCTTTGGGCAATAGTATTCTTGTCAATCCCTTGAACATGGAAACCCCTCAATATATTCCTCTTTTTTCAGCTTCTCATTGAACCTTACCATCCTATGAGTTTATCCTTGATACCCTAATGTCCATGCATCCTTGTATACTAACACTCTTTGGTGTTCTTGAATCTAAGCTACCTAGTCTTTTTGATGTCGTGACTTCTATTGTTCAAGGGACCCACCTACCCTTTACTTCCTATAACAATCATGCACTCATATTCCTATATTTCCCTCCGTCTATTTTCCCAGTTGCTCTAATATATCTCCAAAACAATAATTCTTGTCCCGTTTCATGTCAATTGATGTAGGACACCTCATTTCCTACCTTTGATAAATCTCTTCCTATCGACTTCAACATCTTATCTGGGAAGTAGATTCAAAAACATATCAATACCCTGGAACTTACAGTTGTCAATGGCAGGTTACCCTAGATTGATTCTATATTTGTTCAACACCAAAACCTTCTATTCACACTTGTTGGATTGTACTATGCATCTTGGAGACCATCATCCTTATCGGTGGCCATCCTCACATCTCTTAACAGTTTTCATTATTAATTCACATGATTTCTCACATGTTTGACTTCAACTCCTTTATTCACATGTGTAGAAATATGTTGTTCATAGAAGCTATGTCCAAGACCTTGGGTAGAGGCTTACATCCCTCAACCTTATTTCCTCTCCCAATATGCGTATATTTTTTTGGGAGAAAACTTATCAGATTCATCATATTATGAAAAAGCTTCCACATTTTGACTATTGGTGTACATGACAGTCATACCTCTCCTAAGAATCACTCTGATTCAAATGCTAAGCATGGGAAAGCCTGACTCAGGGCATGTTTTTATATTTCTGACGTCTATTGTGTTGGCATTATGATGCATGTGTTGTCCTTAATGCCAACTCACTGGTGATAGAAAAAGTATATGTTAAATAGATGAATCTACAGGTCATAGCAGAGGTGATAAAATGATGGAACATAGATGAATCTACAGGCCAGATCAAAGGTGACAGAATGATGGAACAAAATGATGATCAAAGGTTTACACCTCAGAACCAGAAGTTTGATACAGGAAGATTTTTAGTATTGTCCTTGATAACAACCTACCTGATGAGTTGTCCTTGATAAAGGTATAAACAGGATGTGACAGAATGCATGGTAGTTGTGTTTATAGATGTGACAAAATACAAGGAAGTTCATAGGAATTAGTTCAAAAGTAATGTATGATAGCAACTCACATTGTAACAGGTCAATTTAGAGGTAGCAAAGTAATGGCACAGAAGAACAGGATGATGGGACAAATGGTTATAGATCAGAATCAAGAAATTAAGGAAAGATAATGTTTTAAGTTGTATAGGGTTTTTAACCTAGTCCAAAAAGCATATACATGTGGGTACACAGAATAAAAGGCGTGTATATGTATGCACACAGTTTCACATAAGGAAAAGTGTGTATGGGATGGAAAATTAAGGTTAAAGAATACCAAGGGTTCCTACTATTGTATTGGCCCATAGTAATGAGTGCGACAAAGAATATTCATCCCATCAAAGAATACCATTGGCATAAATATGGTTTTGACCTAAGGTATTGAAAAAGGATAAAACTATATAAGGAGGTGAAAATCAAAGTGTGAGGGTGTGAAAGTGATGTACACCTTCTAAAGAGTTATATCAAAAGAAAATATACATGTTATGGATTTTAATTCTTTGCTTGATTTGAACTAAGTACGCAGCTGAGTGGTTGATGATGGATGAGATTTAATATATTTGAAATAATTATACACTAATGATGGATCAGGGTCATGAGACCTAAAATGACTTATCATTGTATGATCTAATAATGGATAGGCTATGTATGAGTGTTAATACATGTTTTATCCTTTAAATGCTATGATCTGGGTATTCAGAAGTGTTGAAAATATGCAAAGTTATAAGTCATTATTTGCAGATTTATATGCAGGTTTGCCTCAATGAAGGCACGTAGACATGGTGATTTGACACTTCCAAGTAGCATATGCAGAGGAAGGGCTCGTTGTTCAGAAATTACTGATCCATTTGATTAGTGTTGTTGTTTTACTATTGTTTGTCAATGATGTCTTCATTAGATCCAAAGTAAAACTAATTGTATAAGGAGCTTGAGTTTGATTGGCTGATTGAGTAAGAAGGGTGATCTTTGTTGCTATCTACTTAGAACTCTATAATATGACAGTAGATCTTTAGAATTTCTTTGAATAGTACAAATTTTGGTTTAGAATTTTAATAATTCAGTATCTTTAGAGGTATGTGAAGGTTGGGATACAGAAGGTAGCGTATACACATAGGTTGTCCTAATTGAAGTAGTGTATACATTCTGACATATGATTTTTGAGCTTGCAGTTGGTTCTAGTTATTAATGCAGTGTTCTGAGTTCAATTATGTCTACTGGTTACAGTAATATGGTTGTTCTAGTTGATCGGTTGAAGTTTTATTAAGTGTCGGTTAATTGGGTTTTAAGTGAATGGTTGATTTAATTGTAACAAGAATTGATGATTGAGTCATCCACTTGTGTCAAGAGATTTTAGTGATTGTTTGATTTAGTTGAGCCAGAAGTTTCAATGATCGGTTGATTCAAAAAGTGATGAGTGGGTTTCAGTTATGCCACAGATTGATGATTGGGTTTTAGTGATTGGTTTATATAGTTGTATTTGATGGTTGTATTGCAATGGTGATTTATTTTAAGCTTTAATGTTGCTGATGGGTCCAATATGAAAAATTGATGAAACATAGCCTACATATTATGTTGATGTGCACCAGGAGTATTCAATCTAAAAATTTATGAAACATGGTCCCTGGAGAAATATTGGAGGTGGTATCCTTCTGTAGGCCGGTGCCTACATACTGGTACAAGTTTACACTATTACAAGAGCCAGGGGGTTGTAGCTCCCTTCTAGTAGCAGTTGGAGAACGAGTGAAAGTTTTAGCCTTTTGTAGGCAGAAATTTATGTACAGGTAAACATATTAGCTA
This sequence comes from Pinus taeda, assembly GCA_000404065.3. Lineage (NCBI taxonomy): Eukaryota > Viridiplantae > Streptophyta > Pinopsida > Pinales > Pinaceae > Pinus > Pinus taeda. The sequence continues at coordinate 129,903 of APFE030477475.1, forward strand.
GTACAAGAGGTAGGGGTTGTAGCTCCCTTCCAGTAGAAGATGGAGAATGAGAGAATGTTGTAGCCTTCTATAGGTGGGTGCCCATGAACTGGTATGAATCTGTGCCAGTACAATATTGTAAATAGTTTTATCTTTATATTAAAAGGAATACAGAGATGACAACATCAGGTGGTTTTCTCTTGCATTGGGTTTCCACGTTAAATCTTGGTGTTCATGTGTGTTTCTTATGTGTGATGGTTTATCTTTTTATTGCGACATATGGTTACTATTTATCTAATGTTTAATAAAGTACTAATGCATTGGCTGAAGACAAACACATGATGGATTAACTAAATCATTTGTTCATTGGAAATACGTTAATTGTCTTAAGAACAGTTGCATACACACGCAGGTTCCATTCAGTAAAGTTGTGCATAGAAATTTGAATATGAAATGTAAAAAGTTATTGATTTTTAAATACTAATTCAACCCCCCTCTTAGTATTTTTCCAAACATGTTGTTGTTATGAGGTCTCCCACATTTCCAAAGCTCCAATCCTTTCTCTCATCACCTATAGTTTATAAAGTATTTCGTCCATCATCTTCTTCTCTAACCTCACACTTTAGGTGGCATCTATTATACAGAAAATGACCTCCTCATCAGCGCAAAGGAGAAAGACACTTTGACTGGAAGAAAACCCCAAATTCATAGGCCTATTTTCTAGGGTAATGCACTTGAGAAATGGACAAAGAGCATTCTAACTATACCTATGACCCATAAAGGTGCATTAATCACTAGGTTAACACTATGTTTTTCATAAAGGGTAGAATTACTAGATTTTTATGTTATTCTGGAGGACAAAGCGCAAGTTGAGTTATTGATATAATTCGAAAACATCCACCTCAAACCTATTAAATGAAATTTCTAATCCTAACAAGAGCACAAAATGGAGGAAAGAGAAATAAAGTGAGGAAACATATAGCTTTTTGCTGAATGGAACTTGTGAGAAAATTGGAAAGGATTGAGCCTCTCATCACCTATAGCTTGGATGATAGGTCATTCTAATGGGGATCAAAATTTGAGCATTGCTATGTTGTCAAGAATTTGATTGAGAGAGAGAGAGAGAGAGGAGCTAGGAGCGAAAGAAAGACTGGGTTCAACAACCATGGTTATAATCATTCTTCTCACATATGATAATATAGATATGCTCCTATCTTGTCTATGTGATGATAATGATACCTTCTATTATGAACCAGCTCAAGAAAAGATAGAAAATATAGATCAACACCTTATAATTCAGCCTCTTCGAGGGGGCAACCTCCTTTACATTACATAAATGAACAATTCTTGGATG
>APFE030477475.1:138337-148366 GCA_000404065.3 Pinus taeda
GGCTAGCCGCCACATCTTGTGTGTCTTGTCTTGGCTTGTTTTCTGTCGATTGTTTAATGTTCTATCTACACTTTACTTTATGTACATGTGATTGCTAATCTGTGGAATATAATCAGGAAAAGAAGTAAACTGTTATAAGCATAGAACATACCATAACTTATCATGGGATCAGAGCTAAGGTGAAGACAAAGCCCGAGTAAGCGCAAGAGAAATCACTAAAGAGAAGATTGGCAAGGCTATCCTAAAAGAACTATGGGGTTCTCAACACTCTTTCCTGCCAAAGACAAGCTTCGTGAGAAAGCTGACTATCATGGATGGAAGATGTCTATCGATCTAACCCTGGGTGATCAAATACAAAAATAACAAAACAGATTGAAACAGGGCAAGGTAGGTAGGCTATTGGATCTTTGAAGTTTTGTTGAATGAAAGGGAGGAAAAGATTTAGATTCAATTAAACATAGATCATTTTAACATGAATTATATATTTAATATCAGTTTGAAAATATATATATTTCTCATAAGCCATGATAGATTGTAATTAAACAAGTTCATCCTTTCATCTTCTTTTAAATAATACAAATAAGAAAGACATGAAAAACAAAGATATAACAAGTTTACAAGAGAAAAAAATATCACCAATTTGCCTGAAACATGAATCCTCGAATGATCTTATGTATTAATGAAATGATAACTTTTAGCTTAGTGAACATCTTTACATCAAAGTATGTTTTCTTGATCTAAGTCCCAACATTTGTACTTCGATTTATGAAGTACTTATACAAAAATTATCAAAAATAACTTGATTGGAAATATCAATATTTTTACAAAATATTCTAAAAACGTTTACAAAAATAGAACAAAATTGTAGCCAACTAAACTTGTTGTAGTCCTTTGGCACTATCTTCGAGGATTGTTGGTGATGACTCGGCCTGAAAAAATGTTGCTTTGCTGTTGAAGGTGAAAAACTGCTTTATCTAAGTAACTGGCACAATTTTCCCCATTTGTATTCACCTGAAGTGGAGAATTTAATAAGCTTCCTGTAGGTTTCATCCACCTCAGTGTACTTTTGAAAAGTAGCCTATACAATGAATAAGTGCTTTATCTCATGTTTGATAAACAAATCAAAATCCAAAGCTTTCATGAATGCTTTTCCTGTGATGCTTCCTTTGATAGTGGAAAACTTTGACTTATCCCTGGCTATGGTTTACAACTTTTTCTGATAATCATCTAACTTGAATATCTTCTCTCCAATCCCTATCAAACCTGGCAGCCCCCTTTAGATTTAGCACATTAAATTTCCTATGGAAATTCTGAATGCTCGACTCTAAATTTTGGCGCTTGTTTTCCAACTTAAGCATAATGTTCCTTTTTGTAAGGACCCTCCTCACCTCCAAAACTGTCTATGTCTTGTCTGCAATTTCAAACTCTTCTAATTCCTCTTTAGTCTTTGAATTTAGAATCCTGATCAGAGCAGTGGCTTCACCCTACTTTTGTCCTAAATCTTCTTTCACCTCTTCAATGACTCCTTTAGATCTCTATACTAATTCCTCTTGCTCAAAATGATCTCAATAGAGGGCCATAATTCAATCATGGCCTCATTTATTTCTATCCAAATACTTTCTTTTTCCTATGGAATTGTTTGTGCCATTGCAGACTCATTATTCAACTGTTCAATTTTCTAAGTTAATTTATGAGTATTTTGTAGCTCTGCCAGGTACGCATTATCAATTTCAACCTCTGCTCCTAGAGATTATTTAGCTGAGTTTTTAGCTTCTCAATTTTCGGTCCTCTAATTTATAGGTCATCCATTACTTTGATTAGTTCTTCTAAAGAATTTGTAGAGTGTGCCTCAGCTATGATGGTTGTTGAAGTTGATGCCCCTAATGCTGATGTAGATACAATAGGAACTGTTGTAAGTGGAACATCTACCAACTGTGTTGACTGTTCTCTTTCCTTTAACAATTTCTCCATCTCAACCTCCATTTCTTTGATCTGTCCACTTTGTTAAATAATAATTTTGAACATGTCTTGCTTTTCCTTCTCTAACTGTCCAACTTCCTTAGTTTGTATGCCTTTTGTGGAGGGAAGCTTGAGCTTCTTCTTGAGTGCTGCAATTTTATCATTCTTCCTTCTAATAACTTCTTCTGCAACTTTCACATTGCTAGGATCATATCCCAATTTAATTACTAGATCTTCTAAATACTTCATTTTTGTGTCTTTAGCTAGAGAAGAAATATTCTCTAATTTGAGTTGTGACTGGACGTTGTTGACTAAATCTTACAACCTAGAAGCTGCCATTTCTGAAGTTGTCAAGGTCGAGCACATCATCTCCCGTGTTTTCTTATGTAGGTCTATTTGATCAATTGGATGAATTTGATCAGTATTTAAGGAAAATATTGATTTCTTGTAATCTTATGGAGTTTTTGGGAAAGGGACCTTAGCTTGTAGGAAGGCTAGTTGCATTTTCCATTTCTCTGTGTCAAAGGCAAAAAGTAGCCTATGCTGTGAGGATGATGTCTACTTCCAAAAGTGTGTATAAGTTGTATCTTTTAGCATCTCATTCTTATTTTTAATTTCTCTATACTTGGAAAATATATTTGGTTCAACTTGGTCATGCACCAATTCCCTTGACTCAGAGGTATCTAGTGGCTCTTGGGAAGCTGAAGAGGATGGAGATCCTACAAAAATATCTTCATTCCTGGTAGAAGTATGGGGCCTGTCAAAATAATAGTGGACAATAAATTTTACTCTTGAAAGGATTCTTTTGTTTGAAAGTTCTTTTTTCTCTTCTTGTAAATTTTGAGCTCCTTTCCTTATGTGACTGAAGGGGAAAGGTCTTCCCTTGGCCTCTTGTCCTGCTTCTCTTGTGGTGTAGGACCGTGTGTTGTAGTTGTTGATAAAACCTGCTCTTTTACCTCCTACCAATTGTTTTCCAACCATTGATCCTGGTTCATGTATTTTTCAATCTCTGGCCTGGGACTATGAAGGTAGGGAGTAGTCTTATGTTCTACTCTTAACTTTGAAATCACTCCAAAGGGGTCATATGACCAGGTGAAGCTGATTTTGAAGTTAATATGCTTTAGGAGGATGTTTGCTTCTTTAGCTACTACCCTAGTATTGCAGATGAAATGGCCACCTCTGTTTTAATCTTAAATTGGGATTTCCTCTTTGCTACCACAAAATGCACCTCATCCATTTTAATCATCTATCTGATGTAACCTAATGAGAAAATTGTCATTGGGAGAAACTCTAGAAACTTGTAAGGTGGAAATTCACATCCATAGACCTTGATTTCTATGTAATTATGGTACAAGTACCAGTCACCTATTTTGGTCTACTCACTCAGATGAAGAAATTGTTCAATTTCAGGTCAAATCCTTGGATCAATATTGCTAGTTAATAGGAAAGATAATGTATATAAAGAATTGATCAACATACTCAGTGAAGGTAAATTAATTGGAATTATTCCTTACCAACGAAGTCCACTGAATTACAGATTGAGAATTCCCTTCCTCATCCAATTTTTGCAAGGGAAACTAAAACTTGTTTGTCTGATGGTATAAAAATAAAAAAACTAGGACTAAAGCATACTTGAAGTTTCCCTCTATAGAAAATTTCAGGAACTCCTCATGAATTGCATCTACTAGAAACTCACTGTAGTTGAAGATGATGGAGGTTTTCTCACCTGTTGAAAAGATTGACAAAAAACCTATGAAGGCCTCATCAACCCACTGATTAGATTGATAGCCCAGTAAACATGAAATAATGGAGATAATCTGTTTGGTCATCTGAGGGAACATGGAGGATGAATAGGGAGGATTTTTCTTATGCAATTGAGCATCCTCGAGGAGAAATGTTTCAAAAATCTTTGTTCTGTGAGGGAAGATGAGGTTCCTATAGAATTTCATGAGGGAATATATTGTAAAACATTTCAGAGGTGCATAGTTTTGAATTTGGAGCATTTGGGAGATGGATTCAGAGGTGATTGTGAAAAGGATGTCATTATTTTGGGTCACAATTTCCCTCTGACTAGGAATTTATCAGAATTGGCACCATGAAACAAACTCAGGGAAGTGGTAGGTCTAAGGGAAAATTGATTGGGGTAGGGAGGAGTCCCATAGGCTCAATTCATCACTAAGGTCAATGAATTTATGTTTTAACAAGTTTTGAAGTTCGTAGAGGTCGAACTCACAACTGGTTTCAATAATTTTATATTCTTGATCTACTAGAGGTTTATTGTCCAAATCAATGATAGGGGGTAGAAGGGGTTTCTCTTCTGTAACTTTATTTTTTCCTTTAGGAGCCATGCTATATAGAAATGAATAGGAAAATTTAGAATTACCTGGAAAGGTTGGATGAAGGCTGGTGTCTGAGGTCCTTAGGTAATCCACTTGTTGACTGGTCACAATAGCGGTCTTCTCTCGTCACTGGGAGTTGTAACAATTTACCTCTTGTTGACTATGTAATGGAGTAGGCTCTGATCACTAATGTCTCAGAATAACAAAATAAAGGGTAAATGAACAGGCTTTGTCTTATTTAATAAGCAAAAATAGGTTACCGTTGTGATTTAGCTGTTAACGAAGCGGGTCCGTTATCGCAGGAACGATTACATAATGGATGCTACAAGGGTGCCATATGGTGGGTGTGAGTTGGTGTGGAGTGGGAAGGTTGTGACAGTAGGGGGAAAATGAACTGAGTGGGGAGCGCCATGTGGCAGAATCGTATGGGAGTGGAGTGGGGACCATAGGCGCCACTTGGTGGGAAGGGAGTGGAGCGGGAGTGTGGGAGTCAGCATTCATAGTAGACAAGGATAGGAAAGTGAATTCCATAGGGGGGGCGGCAAATGGTTTTAGGTGGAGGGATCCGAAATGCACCAAGGGGTCACATGTTGCAAAGGTGGTGAACGGGGAAACTGCTTTTCGACCAGCCTCGCGCCCCCCCCCCACCTGCACCCCTTTTGTTAATTGTGAAGGCGGGGGGAGGGGGAGGGGTCTGAACTAATCACTGCCATTGATCTGGGCGAGTGAGATCTTATTCGTTTATTTCTAAGCGAGCTTTATTACAAGTGGAAAAAATGTAGTGTCACAAAAAACTTTATTTAACTATTATAATTGTGATCTATACAATGCAATTAACTAATTAACTTAATTAAAATGAATTTGAGCATGATTAGGTTATGCACTCAAATCATTTACTTATTTGTAACTAAATTAAATTTAATTAACTCTAATTTTGGCCATGATTACACTATGTGGTCAAATGTTTAAACTTAACTTAACTAGCTTTATTTATCCAAGTCTAACCACACTTAAATGGTGTGATCAAACCAATTAATCCCACCTATCTAGCTCTAATGTGGCATTTTAAATAGATGAACATTGCTTAAACTTTGTAAAGGTACTTCTCATGCATTATTTTTTATTTTTTGAAATGCAGTGGCATTTAAATTTTCTCACTTATTGGGGTATTTTCATTTTTTCTCATATGTTTTTTACTTCTTTCATTTTACACACACACACACACACACACACACATATATATATCTTTTTTTTCTTTTTGTGTCCCCTTTCTTTTCTTTTCTATTTTTTCCTTTTTCTTTTTCTTGGAAATAATTAGGAGGATGAAATATTATTTACAATATATCATATAAAAATCAACAGATAATGATCAATTTATCCTATAAATTATAGGACCCTAACAATGGCTCCAATGGGAGTGGCATCCTCCTTGTGAGGTGTCAATAATGTTGTATATCAATAGCCTTCATCCATTGGGAAAGTTGTCCTTATTCTGTAATTGAACTGATTTAATTGTTTTTATTCTTAAATATGGGTAAAAACTTACCAGAAGCTTGGGGCCTTCTCTCTGGGCTTTAATTCCTTATGGTAGCCACCCTCACTCTTGCAGTAGAATAGTAAAATTATATTTAAAATGATTCTAAATGAAAACTAATATATCCTTGAGGAAAGTAGTGTTTGAGTAGTCTGCAATTAATAGGTCCACTTGGTAGTGCTTCTCCAATCAATTCTTTTAACAAAAATGCATTACTACCTCCAAAGGTCTCAATTTTGTATGGCCCTTTCCACAAACTATCGAATTTTACATGCTTACCCTTGTCTGCATTCCTTGAATCCCATTTTAACACAAGATCGTCTGTTTGGAAGTCATCAGCTTGTGTCCTTCTTTCATGGATCTTCTTAATTTCATCCTGACTGAGTTGAGTTTTGTTGTATACCTCCTCCCTAGCTTGTAGAAATTTTATGGTCTCATTGATCCTTCTCTGTAAATCATTTATTTCCACTTGTGATTCTTGCAATACCTTTAGCACGGGGATTCCCAGGGAAGTAGGAAATATTTCATCTACTCCATATACTAATTGGAATGGAGACATCCCAATAGATTTATTTGTGCTAATTCTATAAGCCCACAGGGCATTAATCAACTTATTATGCCAAGATTTTTTATTTTCCTGTAATAGTTTTTTGATGATGTTGACTGGACTCTTGTTAGAAGACTCAACTAACCCATTGCCTTATGGATAGTAGGAAGTTGAATATCCTAACTTTATGTTATATTTATGGAAAAAATCAATCATTCTCTTTGACTTGAAAGCAACAGGATTGTTAGTGATGATCTTAAATGGACATCTGAATCTGGCAAGAATATTACCTTCTAAAAATTGAATAATCATAGTGTTTGTGGCCTGTCTGGTTGGGATAGCCTCAATCCACTTGGTGAAGTAGTCAGTCACTATCAAGATCCATATATGTTGTCTTGAGAGCTTGGATTGATATTCCCAATAAAATCTAGACCCCACTGTTGAAATGGAACCTCAAATAAAATGGGTTTCAAAGATAGTGGAAAAAGCTTTCTCTTGCCTTCAAAGATTTGGCACTGATGGCATGTTGTAACTTTCTTATGTAGATCTGCAAATAAGGTAGGCCAGTAAAAACCATCCCTCAAGATTTTGTTGCCTGTGGTCTTCCAATACAAATGGCCTCCACAGTCTCCTTGATGAAATTCTTCCATGAAATTCTTGGAAGGATCATGTTGAACATGTTGACAGGGTTCTACAACTATTGGAGGAGAGACAATTATATTCAAAAAGATGCAAATGTTTCTTTGGAGTATAAGAGGTGGAATATCTAGGTCATATTGTATCTCATGAAGGAGTTAAGGTAGACCCTAGAAAAATTAAAGCCATTAAGGAATGGAAAATCCCCACATCCATAAAGCATCTGTGAGGATTTCTCAGGTTGACAGGGTATTATTGCAAGTTTGTTAAGATACTTGAAAATCCGTATAGGTGTATTCATAGAAGAAGAAAATTCTTTTCTCCTTTTCTCAATTACATTGAATTTTATAATTGTAAAAATTATGGGCACAAAGAAGTTGAGTGTAGAATTGGAAAAATCAAACCTTCCTATTAGAATAAGAAAAAAAATTGAATGAAAAGAGGCATAAAGAAGTAGAAGAGTGTGAATTTGTAATCTATGCTCAAATTCAAGGAAATCCATGGAATATGGAGAATGTGCATTCAATCCATAGGAAAAGAGATAAGAACTATGCAAACAAAGGTACAAATCAAGCTAAGGACCAAAAAAATTACATATTCATATTAGCAGTAAAGGAAGCATTCTAAATGTAGTAATAAATCAACAAAGATCTTATTTTTATCATAAAGCCAATTATAGGAAATTTAGAAACAAACAACTGGTAGAAGAATGAATTCCTCAAGAAGGCTCTCCGCATGTAACTTTGAAAGGAATAAATCAACTTACTCCCATGAAGGTGGTATTAAGTTACAACTATTTTTCTCCCTTATTGGATGTCTCTGAAGGCTTCAAATACGATAATCATGGACACCAAGGAAGTGACTGTAAAAGTAGCCCAACTAATCCATTGAAAGGAAACAAGTTGAAAGAAAGCACAAGGACATGGAAAATGAAAAAATATATAAAGGAGAAAATGTATTTTATCTCTATGTAGTCAAGGTAAAGAGGAACAATGGTATGTAGATATTCATTGCTCAAGTCACATAACAGGAGACTAAGGAAAACTTGTCTCACTAAAGGAAGTAAAAAATTCCAGTGTCATTCTCAAAGACAATACACCATCTAAAATAATGGGAAAAGGACTAGTTTGCCTTGACAATGAGAAAAGTAAGGCTAAAGATGTCTTGTTTGTTGAAGGTTTAAACAAAAATGTTTTAAGTGTAAGTCAAATGGTTGATAACAAAAAGGAGGTGACATTCGCATCTAACGGATGTAAAATAAGGAAGAATATGGTAAATTGTAGAAACAACAACTAGGACCTGAAACGATGCATATGTCATTAATAAAAGTAAATTGAAAGATTGTATTATGAGAATGTTATCTCTCTTACCACATTAGTAAAATAAAAGTGAGGGACAACAACACCTCAACATAAAGACGATACAAATCATTGATGATGAGCTACAAGTCAATAATGGTGAGTTGAAAGTTCCATTGAAGATATATTGAGGGAAGTATGTAAAGTTCGTTTGGATAGAAAGAAATATGAACAAGTTAATTGAAGTAAATACGGTGTCAGAAGATTGTGTCAAAAGTAAAGACAAATTCATAGGAATATATAATAAGAAAAAGGAAAGAAGGAATATGTCATGTTTTGTCAACAATAGGTGTATGTTAGGAGGTCAAAGAGAAGAATAATGAATAAGCTTAGGTGGAGATTCAAGATTAGCAGTAGCATGTGTTCAAGGGTAGTTGATTGTTCAAGGAAAACAAGAAATGAAAAGTTTTCAAATCTTTTTTTGGTCTTATTTCAATTTTATAAATGGCTAACACAATTAGGTTAAATAGTAATGAGCATAACTATCTTTTCATGTTAAGGTAGGGGAATGATTTGGCTTTTGGAATTAGTATGCAATGGCTCAGTTTTATGGTCTAATTCCATGAGACCATCAAAGAGTTCATCAGGATATTTGATCACAAATTTCAAAATTTTCTTAAAGAAACTTAAATTTTAGTTGCTACAATCCTTATTTCTTATATCGATGCATCCAATGAAGAGTTAATTTTTCCTAATCGAGAAACATTTGAAGAATTTGTGTGACGCTCAAGAAATGGTGATAAATTTAAAACAAAATATAGTTGCCTCGAGATAAGCTCACTTTCTTGGTTCATCAACACAATTAACTTCCAAAGCTAAAACAAAACCTAGGGCAATATATATGATTCATTCAACCACAGATGCAATGGTAATGTTGACGAAGTAATGGAAAAATTGAAACATCTATTTCCAGAGTTTAAAAAACAAGTGATTGAAATAGAAAGAATAAAAAAGGGCCAATGGAATATAATTAAAAAATGATTAAGGGACTATGTAGATACATCAAATTTTCTAATTAGATAATAAAATATATTAATGTATGAACCTAATAACCCTAACCCAAAATTCTCTAAATCAAGAAATATATATCTCAAGAGATAAATGTGAGTCCTTTATATGATGTTTTAACTAGATGTTGAGTACATGGTGAAGGACCTAATACCAAAATAGCCATTGAGAATACCTGAAGTTTCCTAATTCAGTTAGTCATTTTTTAAACATAAGCTAGAAAGGATATTATGGGATATTGAATAATGAAAGAAAAAAGTCAATTTTTTTATGTGGCACATTTACCTTGATTTAGCAGTGATGCATATTGGAAAAATGTTGTAATTCTTAGGATAAAGTCATCATATATCTATTAAAAGAGATATATACTAGCAATTTTACTAGATGTTCGAAAGGAAATATCGTAAGGCATAACTAACTATTATATTTCTCAACAAAAACATAATTATTATCCTTACCAATTTTTACTGTAACATATCGCTATTTTATCTTTTCTCTTGTCAATTTGTCCATATATTCCTTCCTCCTTCCATTCATTTACAAGAAATTCAATCATTTCGTGTGATAGAACATACTATGCCAAACATCTATACTTCTTCAAACTACTCTAAATTGCATTCTTCGAAAAGAAAATAAAATGATAATTTG
>APFE030477475.1:151352-183757 GCA_000404065.3 Pinus taeda
TCGGAGTACAAGTCGATCCATGTGAAAAAAAAATTGGAGTCGAACATGGAAAGACATCCCCTGATTACCAGCCAATGATGTAAGCTGTTAACAGGCACGAGAGGAATCACTAATAATGAAAATGGCCCTCAAGGTACTACAGTACAATTCACGTGGTGTGAAAAGGGACTTGGCATCGAACACCATGTAAAATCTCTTGGTCGAAGGCCATTGATGTAAACCTATCGCCAAAAGTGAGAAACCTTCCATTGAGGCATGCAAGCTTCAAAGTACTGAAAGGGTTGTTCCTAAGTCAACTTCTTGGATAATGAGTTGATATCGACAAGAAGCGACATGTCATAGGAGGGCCTTAATGAATCCCAAATCAACGACACAGAATGAAGCAAATGATTTTGGAGGTGAAAACAAACTGACGATACAGGGTTCAGGGTGGCGGTCATGAAGGAATGAAGCATGAATGTATTGCAGTGGGTGAGACATAGGTGAATTGTCTGAATGACTTCTCTTGAACATATCGGCGACACTGACGATGGATTGGTAGCATTAACCCCAAAGATGGATGGTGCGACAGACCAACGGTGATGACCAGTGAACGGAACAAACCAACCCGGCATGGATGCGGAAGGAAAGTGTCATGTTCAAGAGAGACTTGCTACCAATAAAGTTTCTTCAAGTTTTCTTCCCAATTTTCCCTAGTCATTGCTGAACAGTACCTCTTTACTTTTTTCAAGCTTGAGGAGGATAACATATGCTTGTTCTATAATCCTGCCTTCAAGCGAACCTGTCGGTATATTTTAGCGAGCATAGCGACAGTGAAACTCATTCTCATCCATTTGGACGAGTTTGTCGCTATTAGGTTTTAACGAGTTTAACGACAAAGATAACTCGGTCTCTTTCAATTTTAGAGAGTTTGAAAGAAATGGAAAGGAGACTCCAAAGATTCTTTTTCGTCATATAATCCCTTAAGTCTGAAAAAGCGTAAAATAATACAAAAGGTATGAATTTTCGATAGTTTTAACAAGCCGAACAAGACAAGCGCTCGATGTTTTTGTGTAATAATCCCTCAGGCCCAAAAAGATTAAAATCTAGAGGAGGGATAGCACTTCCGATACCTTTAACGAGCCAGAGAGGCCAATCACTCGACAATCTTTTCATATTTTATGAGTCAAGTGAAAAGAGCTTAAAGAAGACTCATTTTCGAGGAACGAGTGATGGTTTCGGGTAGCAACTGATTCCAGGGAAGATTTGGAATTTTCCAATCATGGCAGTGTCACAAGGATGGCTAACAGAATTACTCTTCACAAATGTTCCTCAAAGGGTTAAACAATCATATGGGGGTGAATGATCAGTTAAAAACAGAGTGGAGGTGATGGCGAGAACACGACCAAGGCTCAAAAGCTGGCGATAAGGCATTCACAATGGTTATTTACTGGTTCATTTTTTGATGATCTTAAATGCTGGGGGGAACATTTGCTCATGACTTATGTTTATTTTTTAACGAGCTTGAACTATGCGCTAAAACTACTCGTGGAGGGTTTATTTTTAACGCGCTTGAACTCTGCGACAACATTGCTCGCCAGTCGTATGATAAGAATGTCTCATTCGAAATGCTATTTTGAAGTGGCTTACATCTCTCAAGCTTTGCCACTGATCCTTTCTTTATGCAAGTTAGGAAATGACTAGCCTTACGAGTTTAAAGGGTTAGAGGTCCTACAAATTTAAAAAATAAATAGCTGCTCTTCACTTGCATGCGAAAAGGTTTGCATGCCCCCAAGTATAGCGAAAAAAATTCCAGGTTACCGAGAAAGTTCTATCCACATAGCAGAGAAAATGCTTCCTCACCGATGTCTATCGAAATAGACAAAGGTGAATGGCGCAGACACATTTCACTCACATAATTTTAACGAAGGTATCGTATTCCATCCTATTCCAATTTTCCTATGAGGATGGGTTCGCCAGACTAGTCATATATCCCTCGCAGAAATCCACTCTATACCTAAGGTTTTCCTGCCGAAACAGACTAGGGTGCATGCCCCCTGGGTTTCAGTCACACCTTCTTGAATCACTCGTGCTCATCAGGTGGACGGACTAGAGACCGATGAGACATTTCTTGCACGAAAAGACCATTTAGGGATGGCATTTGACTATTTGCGATGTGTGAACCGGGGAATGACATTTGGTCTATGAGCTTGACCATTTTGCTTTCGTGCGGAAAACACATTACTCTAAAGAGTGAGGAGACGATGACTCCCATGCAATAAATATAGTCGCATCCAAGGAGTAGATTATAATATAAAGGTACTTGAACTGCCATAACGTTCATGTGAATAGTTTTCCTTCTCAAAGTAATGAGAACATTTGGAAGGATCCCTAAAGGTCGACTGGTTCCCTTGTCGAAGCCTGTCAGATTTCTCATTTTAGGCAAAAGTGATGGCGAACCAAGCGCTTTCCAAGAAGTTGGGGAAAGGATATTCACAGAAGCCCCTTCATCGATGATGGTACCAACCATGACCATTCTGTAAGCTTGTATAATGATTCTGAATGGTATACTGGCTGGTAAACAGGGTCTGCCTAGTAGATTCCAGTCAAAGAAAACGACTAGGTTGCTTGGTGGTGGGACCGAATAGACAGTCGGATATGACTCTGATGAACTTCCTTCCTACGATAAAGGAACGGGATGACCACCCCCAAGTTCATCGAAGTCTATGTTGATGAAAAGAATTTGAATGGTGTCGTTCTCTTTCTCTTCAATGACGGTATCATTCGAAGATGAACACTCTGAAGGAAAGACCGGGTCAACTGCCATATCGACCCTTTGACTTTCGTTTGGTATGGATTCAGAGGGTTCATTTTCAATGATAGATGCTTCGGCTGACCACAATGACGGGCCAACCAGATTTTCAACTAGTGGAGGACTTGGTAAGATTTTTTTATATCTAGGAGGAATTCGTAGTGGTGAAACCGGAAGATCATCCAAAACTCTTTTAGCCTCGTCAAGGAAGGGACAATGGTGGATGGTGTGATTTCCTTCACACCACGTACAAGGAAATCTGGGATTCCTTTTATGTCCATGTGCTTCACTTTCACTGGTTGATGGTGAGCATTCAACATGATCGCCAGAGGTTGACGCTACCGGATTGTGCAAACGAGGAGACCAGTCCCTTAAGATCCAAGGGATGCAAGGACAATCTCGGTGATAGTGGTCTCCATTGCAAATGACACAAGGAGATAGGTTTTCAACTGTGCGTGTGAGTTTTCACTAGATGACACTTGGTTGCTCCCTTTCGATTTTGGTTCCTTTTTCTTCTTTTCCTTTTTCTCTTTCTGCTTCTTCTTATTCTCAGTTACTTGACTTTTAGCTTTATCGGCTTTATCAAGCAAAGAGGAAGGAAGAGAGGGAGAATCAGATGAAGTAGAAGGTTGGGAGGCAACTCTAGTGTCGTTTAGTTGCTGATTAGATTGTTCAGGATTTACGGGATTTTGAACGACAAAGGTAGAGAAGAGCCAGACAGGCAAACCAATTGTCAATCGTGAAAGTGACAAAGTGGCCATATGGGGTGGACCAACATCTCCCCAAGAGGAGAAGGGACTAGGATTTCCTTCAAGGGGAAATCCTTGGTTGGTAGACTCCATTTTCTCAACCTGAAGATCAACGGGGGAATTTTTGATGTTATTCCGATTTAAAATAAATTTTTAGACGCTTTGACACAACTTGTTTTTTCAATTTAAAGAGTCGAGAAAAAACAAAAGAGGACTCTAGTCGCCTTCGATTTTTATTGAGCCTGAAGTGACAAGTGCTCAGAGGATCTTTTCCTTTAAGGAGTCCGAAAAGGAGAAAAATGGACTTCTCTGGAGATCTAGGCAGAGAGGATTACCAAACTAATCGCAGAACTGCAAAATAATTTTTACGGTACGTTAGTTAATCTTCCCGAATGCTGTGTTCGGTGCATTGTGATCGATAGGGCGGCAGACACGGCTTCCTAAGGATATAGGATGTAGCCTATTGTGGTCTCCCAATATATACTCGATGGTACATGGGAGCACAAGTCCGTACTGGCACTTGCCGTCTCAAAGTGGAGGAATCACCCAACCAACACTGAAAACAAAAGTTACCAAGTTTTACGACGCCGGAATACGTCTTTAGCCTAGACGTCTAGATGTTGTGTGTTAAGTTCCAAAGCGTTGTTAGATTCATTGAATTTATTTTAAGTTGATCTTTCTTAACAATTTTCCTTTCAGGTTCACCACGTGATGTGTATATAATTCCTAAAATACAGTCTAAGATGATAAACAAATGTTTGATCTTCTTTCAGCAATGAAAATCCTAGCTACTAAAGGGAAGAAAGTCAAGAATCTTTTCTTCACAGAGCACAGAGAACACACTAAATGCACAATCCTAAATCAAGCCAAGCAATGAAAATGCAAATGCACATGCATGTATTTGTTTTCAGCCTTCTTAATGTTTTAATGACATTAAGAAAGCTACATGCAAATTGAATTACTTTTAAAGCGACAGTACTCAACAAAATTCTTTTTCAAAATGAAGTGAAAGCAAGAGAGACACTTTGCGATTTTGAAATGAAAATTTATTTTCGACACTTTAAAACTACTAATTCAAATCCTATGCAATAGTAACTGTATAATCGACTATCAAGAACAATGGGATTGCTTCCTAAAACTGAAAACACCAGCTACGACACTTTCGTATCTAGAGACGACAGTTGGACTATGCTACTTTTTGCAAAAGAGAACTAAAAATGGCGCACAATACATAAAAACATTTATAGTTCTTTGCACTAAGAAGGCAGAATAATGCAAGAGAAGGGGGTTTTCATAGAAGTACACTGACTATAGACAACAAAAATCTTGAATAGGACTAAAAACAGTGACAAAAATTCACATTTTAAGGGTAAAGTTAACCCTCCCTGACCATCGCACCTGTTACACAGTGAAATTAGTATGTAGCACACCTACTGCACTCAGGAAGTGCGATGCATACAGACTGCCTTGAAGGCAGGGTGCGATGGTAGCAGTGTGAGACTTGAAACATGATTTCACTCACAGTTTGCAATCTAGTTTAGGCGTTTAGGTCGAATAAGTAAAGATCAATGTATGTAAAACACAGGGGTGATCTAAGAGGTTACTAGAGCAACCACTTAGGGCAATTAGATTGCTTGCAGATCTATTTTTTAATTCATAAACAAAACCTAGAGATAGACTGAAGCAGCATTTATCTACTTTGCATTTGTATAACAAATGCAGTTCGAAGGCTAGCTGGCTTGACTTCAGGATCCGTCTATAAGTTTATAAAAGAAACAAGGATATATAGGCTAACAAGTAATCTAGTCGCTCCCCAGTGGAGTCACCATTTTGTTATCCGGGAATAATGTCCACTCGCATGTTGCTATTCCCACTAAGATGGGTGTCTATCTTAGAAACAAAAAATCAAAGTATACTATTGTTTTCTCTTATGAACATAGACAAGAGGAGAACCAAGAAGACCAAGCTGAGTCTTACGTTTGATTTCCTCTCCTTCTTGATAGAGTTTCGCCACTTCTTCTTGCCCAGCTTCAAAAGAACCTGTGGAATCACAGCAACATACTACTATCGAAGAAACAAAGATCTAAATTCATAAATAATATAGGATCAGATGTGTATTAAGCATATAAATGCATATATAAACAAGTATACAAGAATATGGAAGGAAACAAGAATAGCTTTATTAAGATGAAAAGTAGTAGGAGGATTACAACCATGCGCTCTGACCTAGCATCATCCTCCAGCTAGGATGCCCTTCTTCACCTCAAGCAAAGCTTAGATCACCCAACACTATGAATGTACACCAGAAAACCAACAACACTTCTCTATAAGATACAACATTCCAGCCTCTGGATCTCTGTGATAAGGGATCCATATATAGATGATTACAGAGAGGTGAGTCATCTTCTGGGATCTTGATTAGTGTCTTCTCTCTGATACTTCCTTCTTCCACTTGGAGAATGATGATCTCTTACTCATCCCTGGTCGAAAATAGAGAGGCAAGTGTCAGAGGGGAAGCTTATGGAAGATTCCATGATCTTCCACCTCACATTTTTGTCCCTTCCATTTGTCCATTCCTAACCATCGCACCCTAAAGAGGAGAAAATTAGTATGCATTGCGCCTTGTACACTGGGAAGGTGATATGCATCTCACCCTCTGCATTGAGCTTTCAGTATGGTCCAGTTTTGACCATTTATGAGCAGTTTTCAGTGGAGAACATCTGGGAGATGATGTAATCACTTGACCGTGTTCCTTTAGGTAGTGAAGCAACACTTTTAGGGACTTAGGAGCCCGTAGTTTATGGACATTTATGATTGGGGTTGAAGTGCCCAAAAATGTCTATAACATGGACAACCCCTTGCTGTCAAGTATGACTATGCCACTTTCATTGCCAATAAAATCCATGATCAATTCTTGAGTTTGGATAGGGAAGGAGTCTTCAAATACACCTCTTTTATATACCATCTTTTGTTATATCATCATCTACAAAGTTTCCATTTCCCCATCAAGAAATTGGACTCAAAGGGAAATCGAAGGTCTGTGATCTTCTGGAGCTCAGTCTTCCATAATACCTATGAGTGCCCTTATACCTATAATGAATTCATTGACTTGTTTGTATACCCAACATCCACTCTGTTGATAGGAGTTCCCCCTCCTAGAATCACTGGCGACATGAGGAAGATTCCCCAACTCTCCAAGCAGTACAGAATAGGTGACTGGTACCTATACAAAAATCATGCTGAAATCAGGATCTATGGGTGTGAACCTTTCCCTTTCAAATTACCTAAATATGTGCCCATGAGATTATTTGCACTAGATTATTTCAGACAAATCATAAAGGCAAATTTAGATAATTTTTGTAATGCAGAAAAGAAATCTCAGTTAAGGATCAAGAACCAACTAGGCCCTTGTGTCATCAATTCTAGGGATGCATGGCAAGAAGCTGGAAAGATTTTAGAATACCGCCTTAGATTGAAGAAGAGTTTCTGATGGGTGCCTATGACCCAAATAGTTTCATAAGTGACAGAAGGGTAAAAATAGGTTATCAGTTTACGTACATCATAGGATCCCAGAAATTGAACAGTTTTCTAATTAGGATGAATGGGTAGAAGGAACCTTAATAGAAGAAATTAGTGAGCAGGAAAATATGGAAAAAGCTATGAAAGATCTTGAAAAATCCCTTGACATAGACACTTTTGGACATGTATCTTTCAAGCTGCCTCAACAGTCAGGAGTTGGTACATCTTCTATTAGAACTTCTCAGAAACCTATACAGGAAACTAGCATACCAGTTACAAGGACTTCCAAGGGCAAGGAAGTAGAGACCACAAAGCAGCCTATAATGACAGATCGGCCATGGATGGAGCAGAGTAAAGTGAAAATTCCTCTAGCCCAAACTAAAGCAGCAGAAATTGCATCATTGCAGACTCCTCTAAATGAGGAAAGAAATACGAAGAGAGACAAAGAAAACCCTAAACCTATCAGTGGACCAGCAGAACAACCTGGAGCAAAAAGACAAAGACTGAATCCTCTCTCAGAAGAGAAAAATCATTGAAGAGGCTAGTGATAGTCTAAAAGGTGAAAGGGTAGTCAACCAGTAGACTTCTCCAGTGATAGAAACATCAACTAGCTCACACAAGCAGGAGCTAGAAAGACAACACAGTGTAGAGGTATCATCCACTAGGCCACAAAGTAAACAGGCTACAGACATTAAGAAGACTTTTACAGAGATAAAGGCCAAGAATGATCCTGTGAGAATTCAAATTTATAGTCAATACTTGAAAATTGCCCCCTCAAACCAATAGAGATTAATGTATGCCTATGACATTAAAGAAGGTAAAATGTTAATGAATTATTTTAAGCCAAAGGTGCAACAACCCTAGTTGGCAGCAGATTACATTAGGACAAAACTGGAGGTCCTAGGCAAAGATATTCATCCTTTTGACCAAATTCTACTTCACAAGCAGACTGGGGAAATGGTCTATTCCACCCTAGCTGACAAACCAATGTTGGCCCACCAGTTACAAAACTCCTTGGACAACACAGCAACTCAACTACATTTGGAAAAAGCCTCTTCTCTGGCCAAGGATAACAGAATAAAATCATTAGAAGAGATCATCATTGAACTGGGACATGATCCCAAAGATGCCAAAGGCATAAAGGCACTAATTAAGAAGAAAGAAGAGGACATTGCTGCCTTGAGGAAACAGCTGAAATTACCTCCTTCAAGGCATCCACAAACTGCAGAAGTTATTCAACAACAATAAGAAGAAGATATGATGGACTTTCTCCTAAAACTTGATGAAATATTAAAAGATACAGAGCAAGAATTGGAAAAACCAATGAAGGAAAAGCTGGGAGATTCGACCTCCCAACCTCCTAAAGTAATCCCCATAATCTCAACTGCACTCCCCTCCACACTTGGAACAGTATCAGCTCCAAATGTCCCAACAGCCACAGCAGAGGTCATCACAGGTACATCAACAACAAGAACAACACCAGCGTGCAGTACAAATATGAACATAGAAGAATTGATAAAGGCCATGGAAGAATTGAGACTCCAAGTGTCAGAATTAAAACGAGTAAAAGAACAATTGGCAAAAGTAGAAAGGAATTATGACAAATCCAAAATAAGTGTGGCAGAGAAAATAAGGGGGGTTAAAACATTAGAGAACAAAGTGAGAACATTAGAAAAGGATCTCACCCTTGATAAGCCTCTAGCAAAAATCAAAGGAATTCTTTGGGCGAACATCAATTAATCCCTAAATAATGTTTGACCATCCATCCAAGTTATATATGAGCAGATTGATTTAGTGAAAGCAACCCAAGTGGAAATTCAAAAGAAAATAATTCTATTAGGAAAAATGCCTGAACAAGCCAACCGACTTATATATTTTTTGAATACTAAGACCAGGGAACAACTGGAAGCACTTGAAATCGCAGAGAGGACAGCCACCATTTTGGAAATCAAAAGAGTTCTAACCAAGATAATTTTGATGTATAATTTGGAAAGAAGATGCTAGGATATGCAGGTAGAGATTAAATCTTTCATGGAGAAATTCGTAGTTCTGCAGAATAAAGGGCTGCGAAGTCCTTTAGCAAGTGATTACTAACTAATGAAACACATATATTATGTACATAAATTGAATCAATATGTTGTAGATCAGGCTAGTTCATCAACAAGATCTTCAGGAGTAAAAGCACTCCCCACAAGCCAAATTCTCTATGACAACTTAGAGAACTTATTTTATATTGAGCATGAGGTAAAACATTTGTTTCAACTCCAGCGTAACTTTTTCAAATATACAAAAACTGATGAGACCCTGAGGAAACTTCAAAAACACAGAATGCCAGAGAAAGAATGGTGGGAAAATATGTTGGAAATTTTGTAAATTTACTCCTAGTAAAGTGTAAATTTTGAGTTTTTACCATGATAAAATCAGCAGAGATGAATAAAGGTCAAACAGGTCGAAGTGTATTATATGCAGATAAAGAGTATCAATTGAAACAAGAATCCAACACAAAGTTACCACAAAGGATAGCAGCAAGCCAAACTCTCAGGCCTGCCTCCAGGACACCCAACACAAATAGGAACAACACATCATCTGTTTGCTTTCCTCCTACCTTCAAGACTAGTTGTCTCTATTTTCTTGTAGAAAAGATTCATCATCACTAGAATATATCTCACTCTGTTATGAGATATTTTTTGTAAAATATTTTGTATAAATACTCCCTCAATTGGAGTATTGAGTGTGGATTCATATACATTGTTGTAATACTAGTTTTTGGAATAAAGAGCTGATTGGATCAAATTTCCGCATGGCTTGCTGGACAAAGAATTAATGCAATGGACTTTTCACAAATTTTTTGAAGCAAACACTGGATCAATAACTTTTCTATACCTCATGTTTTAAAGTTTTCTTTGTTTATTATATCATCTCTATTTCACATCTAAATGATAAATAGAAGAGAGTAATTCAGAATATGTTTTATTGCACTCTATCTTCAAAAGTTATCATTTTTTATGTTTTCTGCTAGATTAGGATAAACAGTGAAATCTTAATTGCTCATGTTTTCTAATTCTTTCATTTTGATTATTTGTTAAAGAATACTTAATTTCTCTTTGTCAGTAATCATCCACATTCCATCTCGAAATAAGTTGAAGGATTCTTAATTGCCCTTTACCCATTTTTCAAACCCATTCCATATATTCCAAGTCTTTATTTGTTCCCTGTTTGACCATCTTACCCTGTGAAGCCATCCTTTGTTAAGAAACCAAGTCTAGTTAAGCCATCTTACTTGACTCCATTAGCCCAATGGCATAAACTAATCAGTCTTATCCCTTTGCTATTGAATCTCACCACCCAATATCAAACAAACTCTCAAATTTAACAACTAGCCTAATATCCTTAAAAAACAAAGCTAAAGCTTAAAGAGAGAGCCCTCTCTGGATGCAGATTGGCTAGCATTTGTATCTAAAAGATTAGTTTGTGGTTACCTTGGCCTCCTTTCCCTTTCTTACAACTTTGGGGAAAACCTGAGTGATAACATAGTGGTGACTCCACTGGGTATCTGAATAATTTGTTTGTTACTATTGTCCACTTTCTAAGGTACAGACGGAGCTTGAAGCTAGCCATGTAGCCTTTGAAATGATTTTGCTTTACAATTACAGAAGTAAATGAATGCTACTTCAGTCCATCTCTGGTCTAGCTTATAGACTGGACATTTGGTTTCAAATAGTTGATCAGTTCCTCTTGTCAAATAAAGTCTTTGAGAAAGTTCAACACCCATATCTAAAATCTTCTTAAATAAAATTGTTAAATTTGTATTGTCCTACCCATTTATAGAAAAACTCAAAAAAATATACCTAGAAACCTGGCTTCAGAAAGCATTCATTAAACCAAATCTAATCCTGATCCAAATCCACCACCTCTGTTTGAAAACCCTAATCTGATTCGTAGGATTCTGAGGAGGCAAGAGAGCCAAGACAGTTCTGCTAGTTCTTGGCCTCTATTTAGATCAAGATCTTGTCTTGTGAAGTGGGTTTACCTTGAAGACGAACTTGTTGATGAGTGGTTTGAAACCCATTTATTTTTTACCTTTTCAGAATCTGGGTTAGCCCACATAGTTCATGATCCTGTATTTCATGAAGATTTACAACTTGAAGTTGTAACTTCACATCTTCATAGACATCTGCAGAACTCCATCCAATCAGAGCTTACCTCTGAAGGAACACCAAACCTTTCTGTGATCACTACTGCTCCTCCAAGTCCATCATCAACACCTCAAACTTCCCAACCCCAAGCTACACCTTCCACCCGTCCATCTACAACTCATATTCCCATTGTCATCCCTACCACACCAGTTGCCCCATCTATCCCTGATTTTATGGCGAACAAGTATTCTCCCCTGCACTTACTTGCCAACCTAGGGGCTATTCCCCAAGACTATCAGAGTAAGATCACCCGATTTGATGGTACTGGCACTTACACAACTCAGCAACATACCAAGAAAATGACGGACTATTTTGAAATATATGAAATTGATGTTGATAATGTTAGAATGAGAGTGTTTGTTCAAAGTTTGACTAGAGATGTTAGAACTTGGTTTATAGCTCGTCCTATAAACAATATTAATGACCTACAAGCTCTTTATCAAAAATTCTTAGAAAGATGGGAAAAGAAGAAATATCCCCTCCACATTTTATCAGAATATGACAGTCTGAAAAGAGGCACCCAAGAAACTGTCCAAGATTACTGTACTAGGTTTAATAATTTCTACCAAGTTATTCCTCAAAATATTAGACCTCCTCCAGATTTGGCATTAATCAAATTCCCTGATGGATTTGATTCTGACATGGCATACCAACTTAGGGAAAGAGCTCCTCAAACCTTAGAAGAAATGCAAAGTATAGCTGTCAGCGTTGAGGCCAATCTGGTATCCAAACGAGCTAGAGCTAGAGCTGAAAGAAGGATACCTTTTAAATAGGAACCATCTGCCTTTGAACAGAAATTAGATGCTATTATTAAAGGAATGGATAGGCTTGGTGATAGAGTAGAAACAATTGAAAGAAAATCCCCTTGGGAGGGTCAACCAAGCAACACTGGTAGAAATCCAAATTTCAGGAAGAACCAAAATCCTAATACTAGAAAGACTAGACCTAACCAAAATATTAGGCCCCATTCCAGGAAAATTACGCTGAAGCCTCAACTTCTGATGAACCAATAGAAGACACTCAAATTAATTTGATGGGACTCAACAATGAACTACAAGTCTTCTTGACCCAAGAAGATCAGGAAGCCCACATGCTTGAACAATTCCAAACTAAGTCAGTTGAATCATTTGACTTCATGGAGGGATATGATACAGCTATTTATGAATTCTACAAACAATACAATCTGAGGAGCAGAAGAATAGATGTTCCTGAAACCAACAAACAGAAAGATACAAAACAGTCCAACAAAGGTAAGAGTAATACCATTCTTGTACATATTCTTTCCAGAAACAACCCTAATCCAAATAATCCAATAATTGAAGATATATCCGATGATCAACCAAAAAAAAAACAATCTTCCACTTCTATTCCTCCCAAAGAAAATGCTGAAGAACCTCCAAAAGTTGATTTGGAAACAAATTCAGCTCACTACCCCATTCCTGAAAAGGAGAGAAACATAGAAAATATAACTGGAAAAGAGAATCCCAATGTCTGAAATGCAAGAACTCAAACTAAAAAACCTTTTAATCTTGAGGTTGAAGTAGGCAAATTAAAAATAGCAGTTCCATTATCAGAATTGGCTAAACATGATGTCTACAAATGTCAAATCAGTAGGTCACTACAAATTTCTATGAATGAAGATTCAGTAAATTTTTTTGATGATCAATTAGAATTTATTTTTGGCCCTGAGGTGAATGCAAAATCAGTAGATGGAAGAGTTCCTCCTTTCTATGTAAGTTTGAACATACATGATAAAATACTTCATAACGCCATGTTTGATTCGGGTGCCTCTCATAACTTAATGCCTAAATCTGTGATGGAGAAACTGGACCTAGATATCACTAGGCCATATAAAGACCTTTTCTCTTTTGATCCAAGTCAGGTCAGATGTCTAGGATTGATCAAAGATTTATATGTATCTCTATTCTAATATCCTGCCAAAACCATCTTAATGGACATAGTAGTAGCCGATATCCCACCAAAGTATGGTATGTTACTGTCTAGATCTTGAGGTGCAAAGTTTCAAGGATCTCTACAGTTAGACATGTCTTATGCTACTATTTCAGTATTTGGTCAACCTAAGAAACTGTACAGAGAAACTTTAATGAAATATGTTGTGAGTCACGAGGAGAGACCTCAGAATTTCCCCATCTACTCCATATACTCTGATATGGATTCTTTCATCCTTTACAATGTTGAAATTGATCCTTTGCATGAAGTCAAGGTTTTAGCAGTTGAACAAGAAGAAATCACAAATGAAAAGTCTAGTGTTCAAATTCAAGAAATTTCTGAGAACAATGATATATCATATACTCAAAAGGAACCAGAAGAAACTAAAAAACCATATCTTCCTATTAAACAAATCCCTGAGACTTCTGGTACTAACTATGAACATGAGATCCTTTGGTACTTAGAATTTGATGGTTCAGTTAACAAGTTAGGAGCAGGAGTGGGAATTTGGGTGCATAATCTTGAGAATGATCATGCTAAAAGCCATGCCTACATATTAAAATTTAAATGCACTAATGATATGGTTGAGTACGAAGCTCTGTTGCTAGGTCTCAAACTGGTCAAAAGTTTAGGGGCCATTAGAGTATCAGTTCTAGGAGATTCTGATTTAATCATTCAACATATAAAAGGAAATTTTCTCACAAACAATCCCAGATTAATATCCTACAGAGGAACAGTGATTGGGATTCTCAATACATTTCTAGAAACTCAGCTAGCTAAAATCCCAAGACAACATAATTTGCACGCTCATAGTCTGGCAATGTTTTCTAGCATCTATAAACTACTATTTGAACCCAATCATCATTTCACAACTGAGATTAGATACCGGTCAGGCATACCAGACAATGTAAAGAATTGGCAAGTGTTTGATAATGATATTCAAATTAACAATTTTTTAACACTAGAGGAAGAGTTTTCTAACACTAATATAGATATAGATACAGTTACTGAATTTGATCAAACAAATGTGATAGAAGTAGACATTTCAACAGAAAGTGAAACTCAAATGCTTCACCCAACGACATTTACCAATAAAAACATGCAGGATCTCAAAGAAATGGACATTGATGAAACTATTGAAGAAGAAATTGAAATCAATAATTTGAAGGATAATGAGTTGCCTAAAGGATTAACTCCTTTGGAAGATATATTTCATTTTAATGATATCCCAGGAAACCCAAGATGGAACCTCTAAAATTTGACATTGAAGAATATAACCTGGGAACTGAAGAAAATCCAAAAATGGTAAAATTATCCAAATCTTTTCCTCCTGAACAAAAACTCAAATATGTTGAATTAATGAGAGAATTTCAAGATGTATTTGCCTAGAGTTATGAGGACCTAAAATCTTATGATAGCTCTATAATTCAACATACAATCCCTTCAAAGGAAAATAAAAAACCATTCAAACAGAAGCTCAAAAGGATTAACCCTATATTACTTCCCTTAATTGAAAAAAAAATCAAAATAATGTATGAAGCAGGGATAATAGCTCCTATTAGATTTTCAGAGTGGGTTTCTAATCTAGTACCTATGAAGTATCAAAGAAGGTATGTTTTGATGGTTATTTCAGTATCTTTTCATTAGGACTTATAAGCCTTTTTCCATTAGGAATTTAGGAAATAATAAAGAATTATAACGAAACATGTGAGATTAATAGAGAACGATGATATTGTCATTTCCATGTACAGGAGGGAGGAAAAAACGGAAAGTTTCCATCCTAAAGGAAAAGACAAAGATGAATTAACTGTTGTCCCTCCAATGGAAGACCATGCGCAAACCAGATCAAAACGGACCAACCCAGGAAAGGAAGCGGAGATACCAGCTCGGCGCATAAAAGAGAAGAAGTAACTCAGAATTAACGGTTCTGCAAATCCCTCAGGATCCTTGATCCTGAGGGATTGTTGTTTTATCTATTTCTGCATCTAGATATCTCCGTCATCATCCTTATATAAGGGATGGCATTGTCAGCCAAAGGGGGGATGCCTTTAGGTAATTTCTTTTAAGAAGATCAAGACTATGATCGTTATGTTCTGTTAAGACTTGAGTTACTATAATTTTACTTCATGCATTAATATAGACTTGGTTACTCTTTTATCTTTGAGCCTGGATTAACCTTAAACGGTGTACCCCTGGAGGATAAGGGCCCGGCCCTGGACGACACTTGATCTTGTACCATTACGCGTGGTTTCTGTGTGGTTTTCTTATCGACGTGATCTGGTAATCTGTTGTGTTTTATAAAGTTTATGTTACCTGCTCTGTTGTGTTTAACTCATTTAATATTCCTGCAAACCAAAGTATTGTATTGATGCTGCATCATGTTACTATTCCTTTACGTGTTGGTATAATGCGGGTAATCTCTACAGGATATTGTTTTTCCATTACAGAGTTGTATGCGATTGTGCCTTAGCATTACAGCATTTCTCTTGGAAGTTCTGATTTTACATGATTATTGAATCCTTGAATATTACTGTTTTCGTCTTGAGATGCAATCGTATGCTTTTACTTAGAGCGATAACGGAGTCAGATTAAGCACGTTGTGTCTATATGGTTTTTAGTGTTATTCCATCTTCGATCCATAGGCAATATTGTTCTGTAGTGTGCGTACATCTTTAAGAATGAAGGATTGATGTTTGGATTGGTGTGATTGAATAGATTCACAGCTTTTTGAACTTAGTTACTGCTCATTTCTTTAAGTGATGTTCCATTTCTGAATTGTTGTTCCATTTCAAGATTATTGATTTGTTGTTTTCTTTACCTGCCGTTTCATTTCTTGTTTGTTAAGAACGATCTCAGGCTGTAGTGAGAATCAACATTTGCTACCTGGCTCCCAGACCCCTGATATGTTCTCATCAGTTTCTAAAGGGATGGGTTATTACTACCGAACCCTTGACTGATGCATTGCTTTATATCCAAATGTGTGATTTATCCTTTTGAAATAGTTAAATTGTAGACACGCATTAATTTACTTTTGTAGTTTTAAAATAGTTGTACTACGAATATTACTCTCACAAATGCTATGCCTCAGACTGAGGCACTCTTTCAAATAGCAAAACGTTCCCGTATTGACATATTAATGGGAGGTAACTAGAGGTGAAAGAGACCCTTTTTATAGCTCTACATTTTGGCACTGTTGTTGGGGAAAGAGTGTAGCCATTTGTTCTTTTTTTTTCAGAGTAGTGTACGAACCTGCTAGGGGAGAATTGGGTTTTGAAAATGGAAGGTAAGAACCTACATATGGAGCATGTAAAAGCCCTTCTCCTTTGCCTGGTTTCCTGCAAATTTGCTGCTATCTGCTTAAGAAGGATTTAGTAGTTAAATTGAGTGCATTACTAAGCAGAAAAAGCTAGAGAAAAATTCCAAACCTTTACCAAAGCCAGAAAAATTTAAGGGGCCAGTGACCCTTGGTCGATCAACTTTCATAGACGAAATCTGTAAGAAAGCCAAATATCAGCCCTCAGTAGGACCCAGGAAAGTTATTTCCAAACAGCCTACTAGCTCCCTTCAGGCCACAGGTTCACCATCTGTAGCCTTTGCTGAGGTGCATAGTCAAACTGATGAACAGGATTTTCAAGAAATTGAAAATTCTATTCTAGAACTATTGCAGGAAGGGGATTTCAGTAATCTTTGTGAAGGAGAAGGAGAAACAGGGGAAACTGAGGAACCGAAATCTCCTCTCAGGATAACTCAGCCATTGAATAGCCCAGACAAAGGGAGTGCGACAAAAATTACCATTGAAGGGACCCAATCCCCTCAGACAAAAATCCCAGATAAAAGAAGTGCTATTAAAATTGTTCCTATCAAATCCATTCCCTCTCAACCTAGGAACACCCTCCTATATATTCCAGAAGGTTATTGGCATATATTTGATCCGATGGCTCAAAATCTATCAAACACCCAAATCTCTACATTACAATACCCCATAGTGGATTCTACAACAAATGCCCCCATGAAATCAATCCCCCTTCAACATATTCCTACATTTCACGGGCTTACATCAAAAGACCTGGATGCATTTTTATTTGAATTTGATGTACTGTGCAGGAGATATGATTACACCACTGACCCCCAGAAACTGACACTATTTCCCTCTACCCTAAAAGGGGCTTCTTTAAGATGGTTTATGGGATTAGGTGGTGGGGTTATAAACAACTGGGAACAAATGAAAGAATCTTTTCTAAAAAAATATTAATATTATTGCAGGTCTAGAGAACTAAAAGATGAAATATTCCAGATGATAGCTAGACCAAAGAACGTTTCCAGTATAATCTGCAAAGATCTCCCTATGCATCACTGCCTTTACCCGATAACGTGTTGAAAACAACATTAATAAGGGGCAGGAAAGAGCAATGGATCGAAACATTAAACATTATGGAAAAAGGGGATATTTATCAGGAAAGTTTTGCTGACATAATTGATTTATGCATCAGGAGTTCGAGAGGCAGTACATGAATCAAACCAGCAGAACATGATCGGTTTGTAAGAGAAAATAAGATCCTGTTAGAAGGAGTAACGCGTGTGGAAATTGGAAATTTATTTGAAATTTTTAAAACTGATATACTAGGAACACTGACTACAAAATTGGACATTTTGCAGGCCAAGCAAAAGCAAATGGAGGCAGAACAGAATTTGGCAATCTTTTGCCCCAGATGCAGGAAGAAGCATAGCCATAAGGAGTGTCCACTAGATACAGTCCAAACATGTGCCATCTGTACAAGGGATCACTCTACAAAAAGTTGTCCCTCACTACCTAGACTGAAAGTAATATATAAGGAGGCATAAGAAGAGCCAGAAGCAGTGTATTTGCTCAACCAGCACCGTCAGTGGTAGTCGCGACAAACTGGTATGTTTTCAGACCTGGCTTCTTCTTTTCAGTATCCGCAGTATAATGCTCAACAGCAAAGTCAATTTCAGCCTCCATTTCCAAACTGGTCACCACAGTCATATTCTTCTGCAAAACCATGGTTGAATCAGACGAGCCAATCTGGTTGGTCGATTCCTCCTTATCCCCCACCATACTAGTAAAACAACCCATACCCGCCACAATGGATTCCCCCTAATTCACAAAGCTTAGCCTGGCAGACTAACTGGCAGAGACCAACGTAGCAGCCGGTAGGAAATATCCCTCTCCCTCAACCTACATTGCCAGCTTTACAACAAAATCCCCAGTCTAATCTGAGACCACAACTCCCAGCCCAACCCAATCCCAATCCAAATAACGGACCGGTCCAATCTCTCCAAATCCTAGAAACACCAGAAGAAGGACCTGATCTGAGAGAGTGAATGATCTTCAACTAATATTTGGGTGCACTATTCAAACTAAGGGAAATAAAGCAGTTTAGATTGAAGATAAGTTACCTAGAGAACATCTGTCACATGAAGAGGATGTAAATAAACAACAAACTCATAATCAAGCAACCACATCCTCTCCTCTGTTCCCAGAACGATTAGTCATACCTCGAACTATACAACAACCTGATTTTGACATTCTGGGAGAATTGCAAAATTTGTACATAAAAATTCCATTCCTCCAAGCCATTCAAGACATCCCAGTATCCTCAAAAACTATTAAAGAATTGTACATAAAAAGACCAAGGAGGAATATAATAAATAATCCAAGATTTCAAGTAGTCAACACTTTATCTGATCTATTATCAGGAAGGGAAACACCCATTAAGTATGAAGACCCAGGAAACCCAATAGTAACTGTCCAAATTTATGGTCAAACCCTGCCCAATGCCTTAGTTGATCTTGGAGCTGCAATCAATATATTAACAACCGCTACTTGCCAAAAGCTAGGCATTACATCTGTAGAACCCACCTCCACTTTGTTAGAATTGGCTGACTGATCTGTGGTTAGGCCGGAAGGCATACTACATGATGTCATGGTCTCGGTTGACTCCTGGGAATATCCAACTGATTTTCTGATAATAAATCCTAAAACCCGACTTGATGGACATCCATTGATGTTAGGAAGACCTTGGCTCGCTACTGTTGATGCCTATATCGGTTGTCGGCAAGGGAACATGATCATAACCAAGGGGGTGGATATCAAGAATTTAGTACTATATCCCCTAGCGCAGCCAAGCATCATAATAGTTAAAACTAATAGGCACCCTGTATCATATCTTACTGATAACATTAGATCTTCATTAACTATACAAGAAGCACTTGAGTTCAAAGACCAAACAGAAGATGATGCCATCAGTAATTTCATTAGTCAAAATGAACTCACATCTCATACCCAATGTCATATGATAAAAGCAACATTTGATAACGAATTAGAAGAGGACCCTCTGAAAGATACACATGATCACACAATTCCTGTCACTTATGTTGCACATAGCAAAATGGTAGAAATTGAACCTGGAAAAATCTTAAACATTAATGCCAGCCTCACATCCGAACAAGAAACAAAGCTCATTCATATGTTAAGGAAATATAAAGAAGCATTTGCATGTGATTACCCTGATATGAAAGGAATTGACCCCGAATTATGTACACACCACATTTACATAGAAAATGATGCAAGACCTGTTAGGCAGCCTCAGAGAAGACTAAATCCTCATCTAAAAGACGTAGTAAAAGCCGAGCTTCAAAAACTTTTAGATGTTAACTTTATCTACCCTATCTCTAATAGTAAATGGGTCTCCCCGCTTGTGGTGGTACTGAAAAAGAATGGGAAGTGGAGAATCTGCATGGACTACAGGGAGCTAAATAAAGCAACACAAAAAGATCACTTTCCTCTCCCATTCATCAACCAAGTATTAGACACTTTGGCAAGGAAGAAATTCTTTTCTTTCCTCGATGGCTTCAGTGGGTATAACCAAATACAGATTACCCCTGAAGATCAGGACAAAACTACTTTTACTTGTCCTTGGAGAACATTCGCCTACCAAGTTTTACCTTTTGGCTTATGCAATGCCCCTGCCACATTTCAAAGGGCTATCCTTAGCATTTTTGCATACCTAATAAATGGAGGACTGAAAGTATAAATGGACGACTTTACTCCATACGGAGATGAGTTTGATCCAGCACTGGATACGCTAGAAAAAGTCCTACAACGTTGCATTGCTACCATGCTTTGTTTAAGCCATGAAAAATGTTATATGATGATGACGGAAGAACTTATTTTAG
Organism: Pinus taeda; assembly: GCA_000404065.3. Classification (NCBI taxonomy): domain Eukaryota; kingdom Viridiplantae; phylum Streptophyta; class Pinopsida; order Pinales; family Pinaceae; genus Pinus; species Pinus taeda. The sequence goes on from APFE030477475.1 coordinate 171,755, forward strand.
GACACTATATTTCAGCAGCTAGCATTAAGGTAGATCCAGCCAAAATCCAAATACGTTTTCTTATTCCTACTCCTACTACTCAAACAGAGGTACGTAGATTTCTCGGATTCTCTAGTTACTACAAAATATTTATAGAACATTATTTACATATTGTTGCACCCTTGTATGCACTAACTGGTAACGTTCATTTTCTTTGGACAGAGAAATGTGAACGTGCTTTCAAGGATCTGAAGAAGCTCGTATCTACAGCCCCAGTCCTTCGAGGACCAAATTGGGATTTGCCATTCCAGATATCATCTGATGCCTCATACATGGCCATTGGAGTGGTCCTTGGACAGGAGGAGGATAGAAAAACATATGCAATTTATTACATTAGCAAAAATCTATCCCTTGCTGAATTAAACTATACTGTCACTGAAAAAGAATTTCTAGCCGTTATACATGTTGTTAATAAATTCAGACACTACATTACTGGATATCTTGTTATCTTGTACACATATCATTCTGCTATAAAATATTTAGCAAAACAAACCTATCACAAATGGCAGAATAACTAGATGGCTGATTTTATTTCAAGAATTTGATATTACAATCAAGGATCGACCCGGGAGAGAAAATCTCGTAGCTGATTTCCTCTCAAGAATGCCAAAGCCAGTTGATGCAGCAGCAGTTGACGATCAATTTCCAAATGAGCATCTCTTTGCTATTGTTGTGCAAACACCCTGCTATGCTGACGTTGCCAATTACCTAGCAGTAGGTAAGTTACCAAAGCATCTAACCCCTAATGAGCAAAAACAGATTGTTCAACGAAGTACTAGATTTTCCTGGATTTGGGGCTATTTGTTTCACACAGGGGAAAACATGCATATCAGGAGATGCATTCGAGAGGACAAAATTTTTGACATATTGAAAGCCTACCATGACCAACCATGTGGTGGACATTTCGCTGATCGCAAGACTGCACATAAATTATTACAAACAGGGTATTATTGGCCCACAATTTTCAAAGATGCAAAGAAATTTTTCCAAGCATGTGACAGTTGCCAGAGAGCGGGACACCCTAGTCAGTTGGATGAGATGCCTTTGAAACCACAGCTAGTCATCGAACCATTTGAGCAATGGGCTCTTGATTTCGTGGGACCAATCAACCCACCATCAAACCAGAAAACATACATTTTGGTGGCAACAGAATACGTCACCAAGTGGGTTGAAGCAGAGGCATTGCCAAGAGCCACAGAAGAATCTGTTATATAGTTCATGTTCCATCTATTTGTATGGTATGGCATTCCAAGAGAGATAATTACAGATGGTGGACCATAGTTTGCTGGGAACAAAATAGCTGCAACACTCAACAACTATCATGTCCAACATAAAATTACTACTCCATATCACCCACAAGCAAATGGGCAGGTAGAAAGTAGCAACAAAATAATAGAAACAATTTTAACAAAAACTATTGCATCACATAGACGTGATTGGGCTGCCAAACTACCTGAAGCACTGTGGGCTTATAGAACAACATGGAGAAGCACCACCGGTTACTCGCCTTATCAGCTAATGTTTGGAAAACAACCTATTTTTCCTATAGAATTCGAAATCCAGACATTACGAACAGCACAAGAAGTTGGTTTAGACCTAATCGAAGCACAAACTAATCGACTACAATAGATCAATGAGCTGGATGAAATTAGGCTCTCTGCACTTCAACACACTGCCCTGATACAACAGGAGAGAGCTAAATGGCATGATGCTCTCATTAAAAATAAAGTCTTCCACGAAGGAGACTGGGCTCTTTTATACGACTCCAGGTTTCAGGACTTCCCCAGGAAACTCCAGACTCATTGGCGGGACCATATGAAATCCAGAAAATACATGAAAATGGTACCCTTATCCTGATTACTATTGATGGTTCTAGATATACCTTTAAGGAAAATGGCCATCGAGTCCGTATCTATCGCAAACCACTTACTCGGGAGTCCTTCTGCCAACAGCTATGCCAAGATTCAGATATGGAGATCTTAGGGGAGGAAGACAAGTCTTCCTCACCTGTAATTCACTAAGAAATTTACTTTTCTTTACAATCTGTACATAACTTCTTGAATTACTTTTGTACATATCTTTGCAACAAGTTTTGTTACTTTTGCTGTTCCTTTTCCAAAAGGGACAGCACTTTGGTTTTCTGTCATTCATTTTCCAAAAGAAACAACACTTTGGTTTTCTATTGTTCCTTTTCCAAAAGGAACAACAATTTTGTTTTCGTTTGTTCCTTTTCCAAAAGGAACAACACTTTTTTTTTTTTCAGTTTTTCCTTTTCCAAAAGGAACAACACTTTTGTTTTCTGTTGTTCCTTTTCCAAAAGGGACAACACTTTGGTTATCTACTGTTCCTTTTCCAAAAGGAACAACATTGTGTGTTTTTGCTGTTCCTTTTCCAAAAGGAACAACACTTTAGTTTTCTATTGTTCATTTTCCAAAAGGAACAATGCTTTGTGTTTTTGATATTCCTTTTCCAAAAGGAACATCACTTTTGATTTCTATTGTTCCTTTTCCAAAGGAACGACACTTGTGTGTTTTTGTTATTCCTTTTCCAAAAGGAACAACACTTTTTGATTTCTATTGTTCCTTTTCCAAAGGAACGACACTTCTGTGTTTTTGTTGTTCCTTTTCCAAAAGGAACAACACTTTTGATTTCTGTTGTTTCTTTTCCAAAAGGAATGACACTTTTGTGTTTTTGTTGTTCCTTTTCCAAAGGAACAACACTTTTCATTTCTGTTGTTCCTTTCTCCAAAGGGGCATCATTTGTGAACTATTGTTGTGCCCTTCCTCGAAAGAAACACCACTTGGAGGATTTTGCCCTCCTTCTGAAATAGCTTGTTCCTTTTGCTATTCTAAATCGAGGATGCTGATTGCTAATGTTCTTTCAAGGTCTTTTTGAATACGGCTATGCACTCATGTAACAGGAACAAAAATACAGCATATGGAAATCAGTCAATCATAAATCACTATCTTTATAAGAAACTACCATGAATTGCTGAGAAGACACAAGGAAAGACATGCTTATTCATCATCTCTTGCTGCCATTTCTCTACTAATTTTGTTCTAATTGGTTATTTGTATCATGATGGCCCCTTTTTAATCCTCTTTGATTATCATTCAGCAATAAGAGCAAAGGATCTATACCTTTCTATTGGGATATTAAGACTTCTTCCACCATTCCTACTCTTATGGAGTGTTGAACCACCCTTTGTGTATAAATAGGAAAGGCTCTTTATGAAAAACAAGAAAAAAAAAAGGAAGCAGAACATGGTTTCTAAATTGTCAAATTGCAGGATAGGAAGTCTCATTATGAGCTAGCCTACCATGATCATCAGGACAGAAGCGAAGTGGCATTCCCACTATGGCCACCACACCAGGGAAATGGTCCAAAAGGTATATCAAACAAACAACCCTTGGAACAAGAGGTCTCATCACGAGCCGGCCTACCCACTATTCGCTCCTTCCTCGTGAATGGCATTATGACTAACTGGTCAACAAGCCAGCATAATGGCCTACATTTTGACATTGCACAATGTTTCCTGGCATACACAAAGGACTATGGTTCCAGGGGTGAAACAAACAACTCTGCCAAGGTTATGGACACCTGTCAGCAGCAGAGCACTATTAATGGTATTGAAGTCGCATTTTTACACTAATAGGTAAGCGGATTGCCTCCTTTTGTTTCTTATGTCATGGTAATCAATTATATGATATTACCTAGCCATATAATGCATGACTATATATTATCACCAATAATTAGAGAACCAGTGACAATGATTGCATGAGACCCTCTATTTATGGCAAATGTCTTATCCCCGAACTTCCATCAAATCACCGCGGTCTCTTACGTATTCAAGCGATGTATCTTAATACCTCGATTTCAGTAATAGGCTGTTTTTGTAAGCATGGCATATTGCCATACGTTGTTCCTTAAATACCTTGCTGCAGAATCGGCGCTGCTCCTTTATTTGATGGCTGGGATAGCCTATCACATTGTGGGGGGGGAGGTTAACCTCATTATTCCCCAGAGCACGTGTCATCTCACCATTCGAGAGATTGTGTACTCGGGCATAGCACGGCTCAACGGTATTATCTTTTTCTATTTTTGTTTTCTTTTACATGAGTTTCTGTTCAAAGCCATTTCCACTGCATACGCCGTAGAATTAGATTTTGAACGAGTGTTACGCCATCAACTTCTCCGCATTTCAACAAACAGCTGTCGTTCCTTTGAGAATTTGCAGTGAAACTATGAGAGGAAGTTCAGTTTGCAGAGAACCGCAAGTACTAACTGTTTTGGCTGCAGCCCGGAAAATCCTGAAAAGAGCAGGATGGCTGACCTATCTTAACCGCCTGAAGGAGTCCAATGAAACAGTAACGATTGAATTTTTACAGAATTTGCAAGAAGACTACTCCACAGTAAGAGGAAGACGAATAGCAGTCACCGATGACATGATACCAGAGGTCTCGGGACTGCCAACCACTGGACTAGTATAGTCGATAAAGAAGGAAAGGTTGCAGAAGATTTTAGAAATCTTTCAGGACGAGGGACAGAGCCTGACAATTCGAGGAAAGGGGGTGCTACCAGCAACACTAGGAGAGCCGTGGGCAGAGTTAGCAAAGATCATCCAAAGCTATATTACCTATGAAGGCAGAAACGACGTGGTAAGACCACGACATCTTAAACTCCTAGCTATTCTAAAACAAAAATGCTCTGTAAATTTACCTGCATTGTTAAATTCATTACTTCATGATGTTGCACGAAGCATGAAAAGAGCACAGCATGTAGAGTCAGTCGTCAACCACCATGGATTAATTTGGTTGATAGTCAACCATAGTCTCACCCGGCAGCAGACCAGCTGGGAAGAGCTACTTACCATCGTCAATGGAGGGTTGGCCACACCCAAACGTCCGAAAAAACGAAAACAAGTCACTAGCACACTCCAACGTCTAGAAAAACGGAAGCAGGTCACTTGCACACCGGAGCAATCTGAAAAACGAAAGAAATCTGAAAAATGGAAACATGTCACCAGCACACCCGAACAACCAGAAAAACGCAGAAAATCGGCCTGGCTCACATGGCTACGAGGGGGGCTAGAGAAGCCCCAGGAAGGTACTAAGCAGACAGTAGAAATTGAAGATGAAAAAAACCCAAGCGAGGACAAGGAAACAGAAGTACAGGACGAGGAAGCAGAACAGTCTGCAGAGGCAGAAGCGGAAGAAGAAGAAGAAGAGGAGGCCGAACAATCTGTAGAAGAAGAAGAAGAAGAGGAGGAGGCAGAGCAATTTGTAGAAGGAGAAGAAGAAAAATATGAGCAATCTGAAGAGGAAGGAAACGAGGGAAAAGAAGCCGAGCAGTCCGAACAGGAGGAAGGAATGGAACAGCAGGAAGGCAGCCCATTACAGGACCCATTAGGGGAAGATGAATTGGTCAAAGTTTTGGCCAATATGGGCGAATATGGACAACCTCCGAGTCCATCGGACCTCCATGCCAGAGAGAAACCCCAGGAGAAAGATGCCCCCGAACAATCACAGGTAGAAGAGGCAGAAGTAGAAAATCTGTCTGAAAAGATGTCAACAAATGCTGAGCAGGAACAACCTGTTCCTAATCAAAAGGCACTAGAAGAAAGTACGGAGTAAATAAGGGCAGAAGAAAAATTAGCCCAAGAAATAACAGAGCCAATTAAGGTTCTTACCCTGGAAAAGTCACCCCAGGAAGAAAATCAAGAAGATAGCCACAACCCCAACCGTAGCAAACAGCCTGCTGTTCCTTCTGAAGAAATGGCGGAAATAAGGGAATTACGAAAGGAACAACCGAGATTATTGAACATAATAGTCCAGATTCACCAGCAAATTAGGGTTCTAAAGGCGAGGCAAAGGGTAAAAGGGACTTCAGGAAGAAAATGTCTGACCACACCAGTAAAATCCCTTAAGGGCAAGAGGCGGAGGACCATAATCCATCCTACTACTCAAAACCCTGACAAAAGCCAAGTTGCTATTCCAAATGAAGTTGAAAAGCAGACTGCTATTCCAATTGAAAAGGAACAACAATGGGCTGGTGTTCGTGTTAAAATTGAAAAGGATGATAAGATAGTTCAGACGGAGGCACCACCTTCGAGAGTAAAAGGGTTCTGAACTCGAAGCAGTGCAATAAGAAAGTTCAGGTATAGCTTCCGGCCTCCACGGCTGCATGGAAAAAGGATCCGAAAACGATAACCCTTCAGAAAGGTTTGAAGCAGGCCCAGCAAGAAGCAGAAAAGCTTAGGGAGAAAACGGTCCCCCAAGAAAAATACGAAGAACTACAGCAGTAGCTAAGGAACGTCAACTTATCTGAAAGCCAAGGCTTCGAAGGATGGCGGAAGGAACAAGAGAAAGTTGCAAAGGTAACTCATAGATTAGATGTAGTTATCAAACAGATGGATACCTTGTGTTCTCTATACAATGACGTCCTAGCATGTAGAGCCCCTGCCAAGAACTATGCCCTATTTTTAATGGAAAGGTATTTACAATTGAAAATAAAGGCTGTTAAAGCAGGTGCTCCCATACAAATTAACACTATAGATGATTTTATAAACTGTTGTAAACATTACGAGGTAAAACTGCAGAGATTATTGTGTGAAGTTTACTTGCATAACCTTGTACTAGAACAAGAGACCGAACTGAACCCTGGCGCTTTTGTTGGGGACATTCAATTGCAAGCATTTATCTCATTTGCAGTTAATCAAATTAAATGGCTCAAATCCTACAACGGTTTTCAAAGACAAGAAAATGGATTAGATCTATGGGTAAGAGATGAGCCTAGGGACCCAGAGCAGTTATGGAGGAGATCATAGAAATCTCATGAAGGCTCCAGGAGTGATTGAAGCATTATGACCCATGCATGAGGTAATCATTCGGCAGGGACTTGAATACTTTTCCTCTATTAAAGACCCTGCCATTGATGCAGCTAAATTTCGATATCGAATATCTAATCCGAATATCTAGCTCAGAGAACCATTTACGTATGAGAACTTTAAACTTGCTGCCAACCGTTTTCCCCTCTATGGTAAAATTGTTTTGAGGACAGGGCCATCCTGGTTAGGATATAGATTCTGAAGTCCAATCATTTGGCATCCTGCACCCAGATATCAAGCCCTGTATGAGATGCCTGAGGGTTAGACAGGCCATTTCTTTGATCATTTAGTTTTGCATCACGGCTATAGGCCCTCACACAAGATTCCATCTCCAACCTACTCACTCATTGCCTTGCATGTCAACTACAATATCTTCATGAGGCCATGAAAAATGGTAAGCCAGGGGGTGTGTGGAGCATCAAATAAGGTATGTTTTGATGGTTATTTCAGTATCTTTTCATTAGGACTTATAAGCCTTTTTACATTAGGAACTTAGGAAATAATAAAGAATTATAACGAAACATGTGAGATTAATAGAGAACGCTGATAATTGTCATTTCCATGTACAGGAGGGAGGAAAAACGGAAATTGGCCATCTTAAAGGAAAAGACAAAGATGAATTAACTGTTGTCCCTCTAACGGGAGACCACGTGCAAACCAGATCAAAACAGACCAACTCAAGAAAGGAAGCGGAGATACCATCTCGGCGCAGAAAAGAGAAGAAGTAACTCAAAATTAAATATTTTCCGAATCCCTCAAGATCCTTGATCCTGAGGGATCGCTATTTTATCTATTTCTGCATCTAGATATCTTCGTCGTCATCCTTATATAAGGGATGGCATTGTCAGCCAAAGGGGGGATGCCTTTATGTCATTTATTTTAAGAAGATCAAGACTATGATCGTTATGTTCTATTAAGACTTGAGTTACTGTAATTTTACTTCATGCATTAATACAAACTTGGTTACTCTCTTATCTTTGAGCTTGGATTAACCTTAAGCGGTGTACCCCTGGAGGCTAAGGGCCCAACCCTGGAGGAAACTTTCTCTTGTACCATTACGCGTGGTTTCTGTATGGTTTGCTTATCGACATGATCTAGTAATTTGTCGTGTTTTATAAAGTTTATGTTACCTGCTCTGTTGTGTTTAACTCATTTAATATTACTACAAACCAAAGTATTGTATTGACGCTGCATCATGTTACTATTCCTTTACGTGTTGGTATAATGCGAGTAATCTCTACAGGATACTGTTGTTCCATTACAGAGTTTTATGCGATTGTGCCTTAGCATTACAACATTTATCTTGGAAGTTCTGATTTTACATGATTATTGAATCCTTGAATCTTATTGTTTTCGTCTTGAGATGCAATCGTATGCTTTTACTTAGAGCGATAATGGAGTCAGATTAAGCACGTTGTGTCTATATGGCTTTCAGTGTTATTCCATCTTCGATCCATAGGCAATACTGTTATGTAGTGTGTACATCTTTAAGAATGAAGGATTGATGTTTGGATTGGTGTGATTGAATAGATTCACAGCTTGTTGAACTTAGTTACTGCTCATTTCTTTAAGTGTTGTTCTATTTCTGAATTGTTGTTCCATTTATGAATTGTTGTTCCATTTCAAGATTTCTGATTTGCTTTTTTCTTTACCTGTCGTTTCATTTCTTGTTTGTTAAGAATGATCTCAGGCTGTAGTGAGCATCAACATCTGCTACCTGGCTCCTAGACCCCTGATCTGTTCTCATCAGTTTCTAAAGGGATGGGTTATTGCTACTGAACCCTTGACTGATGCGTTGTTTTATTTCGCTGTCATTTTCTTTACTTGTTGTTTCATTTCTTATTTGTTAAGGATGATCTCAGGCTGTAGTGAGCATCAGCATCTGCTACCTGGCTCCCAGACCCCTGATCTGTTCTCATCAGTTTCTAAAGGGATGGGTTATTGCTACCAAACCCTTGACTGATGCATTGCTTTATATCCAAATGTGTGATTTAGCCTTTTGAAATAGTTAAGTTGTAGACACGCATTAATTTACTTTTGTAGTTTTAAAATAGCTGTACTATGAGCATTACCCTGACAATTGCTAAGCCTCAGACTGAGACACTCTTTGAAATATCAAAACGTTCCCGAATTGACATATTAGTGGGAGGTAACTAGAGGTGAAAGAGACCCTTTTTATAGCTCTACAGTACCTACTAAGAAAAAGACTAGAGAAATTAGGCTCTGTGTTGATTGTAAACAAGGTTTCTTTGAAAGACAATTACCCTTTACCTAAGAGGGATCATATTTTACAAAGGGTGGTAGGTGCCTCTAGGATTTTGCTTTTGGATGGGTTCTCTAGCTATAACTATATTCTCGTTCACCCCGATGACTAGGAAAAAACTGCTTTTACAACACCATGGGGAACATTCAAATATGTTAAAATGCCATTTAGACTTAAGAATGCAGGGGAAATTTTCAACGTGAAATGGACATATCTTTTGCAAAAGAAATTCATGATTCCTTGGTCATATATCTAGATGACCTGACTGCTTTTTCTAAATCATATCAGCAACATTTAGATCATCTGAAACAAGTATTTTTAAAATGCAGACAATATGGCATTTTCTTAAATCCTAAAAAGTCCCTGTTTGGTCTAGAAGAAGGCAAACTCTTGGGCCATATAATCTCCAAAGATGGCATTAGAATTGATCCTGCTAGAGTTGAGGCCATTCTGCAAATACCCCACCCTAGAAATGTTAAAGAACTTCAAGATTTCTTAAGAAATATTAACTTCTTAAGAAGATTTATATTTAACTTAGCTGAATTAAATAGATTGATTACTAACATGTTGAAAAAGGATGCAAAAGTTAAATGGACAGTAGAATCCAAACAATCGTTTGAAGAAATTAAAATGGCTTTGACTAGAGCACCGGTCCTAACAAGTCCCAAGTTTGATAGAGACTTCATAATATTTTCATTCGCATCAAAACACACCATTTCTGCTATTTTACTGCAAAAAGATGATGAAGGATGTGAGAAACCCATAGCCTTGTTCAGTAAAGCACTAAGAGATGCACCATTAAAGTACAAAATCATGGAAAAACAAGCCTATTCACTTGTGAAAGCTATTGAATACTTTAGAGTCTATATGTTGTACTCCCATTTAATAGCCTATGTGCCAAATGTTGTTGTCAAAGATATCCTAACCTAGGATGGAATTGAAGGTAAACAAGGTAAATGGATTGATACTATATTGGAATATGATATTGAAATAAAACCCACAAAGCTTATAAAAGGATAGGGTTTGGAAAAACTCATGACTGAAACAAATTTCCAAGCCCTAGATATTAATGAACTGGATAATGAACAGGAGATGGCAACTCCATAGATCCGCTAAGCCTTCTTAGATTCACCTTGGTATGCTGATATAATTTTTGTATTAATAAACCTGCAAGCTCCTCTAGGATTATCCAAAACAAAGAAAAGGTTTTTAAATATGAAAGCTTCAAAATTTTGTATTTTAGATAATGTTCTCTTTTGGAAAAATCATGAAGGTATTCTATTGAATTGTTTAGTAAAAGAAGAAGATGACAAGGTCCTCAAAGAATTTCATGTAGGAGACTGTGGTGGACACCTTTACTGGAGATCAACTGCAGAGAAAATCCTCAGAGCTAGATTTTACTGGCCAACCTTGTTCACTGATGTAAAGAAGTTTGTTACTGCTTGCCACAAATGTCAGATTTTTTAGGGCAAGAGAAAACTGTTACCCTTACCCCTGAGACCAATTTCTACTAAAAAACTCTTTCAACAATGGGGATTGGACTACATTGGAGAAATCCACCCTCCCTCTTCTGGTAAACATAAATGGATCCTGACTGTCACAAACTATTTCGCCAAATGGATAGAAACCATTCCCTCTAGATAAGACAATGACACAGTCATTATAGGTTTCTTAGAAACCAACATACTGTCTAGATTTGGCTGTCCTAAAAAGATCATCACTGATAATGTTGTTGCCTTCAAATCCAAGAAAATGATAAGTTTTTGTAACAAATACCATATCACTTTAGGCCATTCCACTGCTTATTACCCTCAAGGTAATGGTCTAAGTGAGTCTTCCAATAAGAGTCTAATTAATATTATTAAAAAATTATTGGAAGAAAAAAAGAAGAATTGGCACAAGAAACTTACTAATGCATTATGGGTAGACAAACTCACTACAAAGAAATATATCGGAACTAGTCCTTATGAACTAGTATATGGAATGGAGGTTATATTTCCTTCATCTCTAGGGGTTATAGTAATGAAATTACTTCAGGAAGCTCAAGTGGAGCCCAATGAGATTCAAAGGAGAATTAAGCAAACCATCCATTTGCAGCAAACCAGAGAAGAAGTATATCAAAGATCCCAAGTAGTATAAGAGAAACTTAAGAAATGTTTTTATAAAAGAACTAAAGGCAGAATATTTCTACCTTGGGGATAAAGTTTTGAGATGGGATTATAGAAGAGAAGACAAAGGAAAACATGAGAAATTTTATTTCCTATGGAAGGGACCTTTTGTTATCCAGGCCTTACAAGGGAACAACACTTACTTTCTGAAGAGCCTGGATGGTATAGAAACAGAAGAAGGGCCAGTTAATGGTCGGATGTTGAAACACTACTTTGATCCAACTTTTTGATGTATTCTTACTCTAACATGTACATGCTATATCATTGATAATTTCACTGTTTGGATTGGATAGTAACTCGCTGAAGTTGAAGCCCGAAGAGAAGGCCCTAAGCTTCACAAGTGTGTTTTCATACATACAATAAAGCAACCAGCAGAAGGAGATTTTAGAGCAAAGTCAAAGTCATTCAGAAGGCCATATGACCTGTTGTTCTTAACTTTTTACCAGGAAAAGCCATCCCCAAGTGGAGCCAGTGTTATGCTCCTATACCAATAGGTGTCATATTTCATGATTGACTTGATTAGCTTTGTAATATGTTCATACCTTTTCTTGTTGTAAAGGTTTTCCATATTGTCAAAAAATCAAAAAATTTAAAAAATGTAAAGAGGGTATACCCTAAAAGAAAAATCAAAGGGTAAAAAGAATAAA
>APFE030477476.1:0-10245 GCA_000404065.3 Pinus taeda
AAATGTACTATCTGAAGCTATTATACAAACTCAATATAATACAATTCCACTTTTCTTTCTGAAAAATAAATTTTTAATATCACTTAAAATTAAATTAAAATTATTTGAAAAGAATAACTAATAAATAAAAAACACATAAATACTTATTTTTTAATTACACAATCTTCTACCATAATTAAAACATATTTAAATGTTTTTAAATAAAAATATGTTGTAATGGTATAGTTTCTTTTGCTATTTAATAAATTAGACAATATTCGAACATTGTAGAGTTATATATTTCTTTCTTATTTATATTAATATATATATTTACTGTAATTAATTTTATTTTATAATTAAAATTTTTATATATAGATATTGTTTTAATTCGATATAATAAGATTCTACATAATGTAAAAAATTTAAAAATAATAAAAAAATAAAAAATAAATAATAAGTTTTTAAAATATAAATATTATATAAAAGAAAATAAGAAAGACAAAAATGTTTTAAATCTGAAAGTTATAATTCTCTAATGGGGTGATAGATGAGGTAAACGAAAAGAACTAAGTGGGTGCCATCCATCTCATCTACTCTCTTGATAATGAATATGGGTGGCATGGCACCCCACCTACATGCAAAATATAATTCATTAATTAATGCTTAAGTTCAGAATGATGGTGGTGGTTAATTTTTTCATGTAGTTTGGTTAATTTTATTTGTTCTTTTTGCGTGGTATGAGAGGCAAGGATTTGGTGGATTTCTCGACAATCTCAGCGAGAGAAATTGATTTTAGGTAAAATAGTCAGGTTGAATTGTTTAAGGTAAACCAAGGTGATGTGAACCTTGGTCCCAATGCCCTCGTCCTATTTATTATGCTTATAATTCAACATCGAACCTGAGATCCATGGATTCAAAATAGACACATGGATTCATGGGAAATTCAAGAAGAGTTCCATCACAATAATACCCGGTGCGTGTATTGGGAGGAGTTCGCTTCATGTTTGGCTTCTTTGGTAAGATTTTCCTCAATTTCTTGTTGTTCAAGTGGCTCTCTCTATTTGTGGAGCCTCAAGGTTACATTTGTACAATCTGGTTCCCTTGCTTATGTATGGTGGAAACAAGTTGGGGTGAGTTTCATATTCATGCTCCATCAGTTATCACTCTTTGGGTAGAGTTACCTTGCAATTCATTTTATATTAGTTGGGCGACATTTGTTCCTACATTTGTCAAATGTTGCTTTGGGTTGGGCTCTGTTAGCTGGAAGTCTATGAACATTGGGTTTATTTCATGGGGTTGGAGGCCTACAAACAAGGTAGAATTTGGTGCGACAACTCTTTTTTGTGTTTGATTAGTTGTCGGGGGGTTGCGAGTCAAGGGAGTGGCCTTTTCTCAGGTCCTCCAGAGACTGTTGAAAGATATAGTCCAAAATGATAATTTGGAAGTGTGTGGTATGGTCTTGAAAGATGGAAGAACGGAGGTTATGCTAGTAGTAAAAATTGTGTTTCTTTTAGACACTAGGTCAATTGGACTGTGAGCATAATCATAATGTAACGTTGAGGATGGGACAAGGGGGTAGTGGGGAATGGGTGCTAGCTTGACCACCATGGGTTGGGTGATTGTGACCGAGGAGAAGCAACCAACCAACACCCCCAACAAAATCTGGGAAACATTGTTCAAGACCCCTCACTGGAAATATTGGATAATCAACTTAGCCAAACAACTTATCTTTTCGAATGTCTTAGTAAGGATCGCCATGAAAACTGAAATCCAATTATCATTTTATGAACGATCTCCCACATAATCAATGGCATATGCAAAACTGATTGGTCGGTCTCTAGAAAGGTGAAGTATGAATCCAAAAGAAAATAGACCGCCTTGAAGGCCCTCTTGCACACATGGAGCATGCCCAATATGACTTTAAACCCCCTCCATATTTGGGTTATGGTCCTCATAATCCTACTCGAGTTAGTTCTTTTTGAATTTTAATGATTGTAGGTTGCATTTTGATTTTGAATGCTTTCTTGTTTATTTGTTCTATTAAGTATTGGTTATTAATGATGTTTAGATGACTAAATATTTGTTTTAGTTTATATATATTTGCCAATAAATATGGTAAGAATGATGCCCTATTTTACTAATTAATAAAAACAATTTAACTTTAAAAATATTGAAGTTACAATAAAATATCATATAATATATATCTAATAACTTTGTTAAGTGAATTTTCCCATATTTATCATAGATAATTATAAAATAATTATTACCGATAACTATTTTGTTAAATTGATCATTTTAGTAGAAACTTAAAAATAAAATTATTTTGTTAAATTGATTCACATAATTTTAATGGAAACTTAAAATTTAAATTATTTATACCTAATATGAATTAGGTTAAAAATATTAGATTTCAGGCTTCTGTGGAAGTTTTTTGCAGTGGTATGATTCGGATTGTGGCAGTCATTTATTCTTCTTTTCTATCTTTCTGATTTGTTCTGATGATGGACCCCTTTGGGGTTTGAAAACGTCACTCAAGAAAAACTATGGCATCCAGGTTTAAAAATATTAAATTATCTTATTTTTTAAAATAAATTATTTATATTTAATATGAATTATGTTAAAAGTATTATATTATTTTTTTTATATGAATTATGGTTATCTTTGATCAAATTAACGCAAGATAATTAATATATATTAATTTTCCAATTTAATTTTATTAAGGTTGGATTTTTTATAAATTCAAAAATTTTATATTAAAATAAGAAGCACTTATATTGTAATAGCTATTTAAAGTTCCAATCTACCTGGGTCAAAAAGAAAAAATGAAAAATTTGGATCAGTCTCGACACTAACTTCTTTTCCTTAGCGTAGGGGACATGTATACAAAAATGAGACTTACTAGCTAGGTAAAAAGAACCTAAAACTTATAAAAACGTGTAACTAAAAGAGAGCAGAAAATAAAACAATGTTATCAGATGCAACAAACCCCAAAGTACTGTGAAATGTTTTATTGTATTTAAAATTAATTATCATGAAAATAAAAAATGTGATTAGTCTAATGTTTCAAATGGTAACTTCATTTATCATTAAGGATGAGAGAGCTTAGTGAGTAAAATGAGTGTTAAAATTTTTATTTAGAGGAAAATTGAAGAATATATCTATTGGGTTAACCATAAAAAAAATATAACTAGTAAAACAACATGAAAATAATAGTAAGACATTGTTTAACTGGATTTGAGAAATAAAAAATAAAAATTAGTTAAAAATTAATGATAAAAACAAGTTTAAATTTAAATAATTAATAATATTGAAAAAGAAATATAAAAGATTAGTAAATAAAAAGAATTAATTTAACTAAAGTTGAAAGTAAAATTCAAACCGAATTAATAAATGGATGATTGAGATTTAAAATTAAAATAAATAAATAAATTAAAATTTAAAGATCATAATTAATTAAACATAAAATATTTAAAAATAAAAATAAATAAAAATAGAAATTTTTTAAGATAATAAATTAAGAAATTGTTAACATGGTCAAAATTTCAATTAAGAAATAAAATATTTAACATTCATTTTAATGGTTTTAATTATAATAATGGGAAGATATAGAAGGGATGGGCCCAAGGGAGCTGTGGGGGGAGAGGGTAACTAAAGGAGGGACTAGAATAGATAGGTGAGATGGTAGATGACATGTTTCCAGGATTGGTTAAGCTTGTAACTATCTTCCCTATTGAAATTATGAGGGTTTTTCTCGATTTTGAGAGTTTCATGGATAATATAGAGTTATAGAATGGACCATAGGCTAAGATTTTGGATTGAGTAAAATAAATTAGGTGCTTGGATTCATAGGAGTGTTCAACCATAGCATACTTTGAGATACTATTATGGTTGGCATCAGACTTTGATATATTGTTATGGTTGGTATCAACTATATGTTACCCTACCTGTCATCTACCATCTCGCCCATTAATTCTTGGCTCTCCTTTAATTATCCTCTCTGGTGACCCCTCTCTTAGGTCCATCTCATCTATACTTTCCTATTCTTTTAATTAAAATCCATTAAAATTAATGTTAAATATTTTATTCTCAATTGAAATTTTAACTATTTTAAGATTTCTTAATTTATTATCTTAAAAAATTTAAATTTCTAATGTTTATTTCATCGAAATTTTTTAATTTTTTAATTGGATTAATTATTTATAATATTTTATAATCTTTTAACCTCTTTACTGTTCAACAAACTTATTTAATCATCTCTACTTTCATCTTTTCTCTTTTTGGAACTCTTTATAATTTTCGCTATAACAATTAATTTGAAAAAATTTTAATTTTAATTTGGACAACTTTATTATCTTCAATTAATTTAATTATTAATTTTATTTAAAGAAAATTTTGAAATTTGATCAACATGGGGATCGGTATTTTAATTATTTAATTATTAATTTTAAATCTCAACTATTCACTTTATTAATTTGTATTTGAATTTTTATTTTCAACCTTTAGCGAAATTAATTCATATTTTATTGGTTTAGTCCAACTTATAAACAAAATGACTTTTTTCAAGACCATTTTCTGGTTAATCGAAATTTGACAAATATTTTTAAAAACTTGAGTTTATATTATTTAATCTACATAATTTTAGTGTTCATGGTTTTCAAGCATGTTGAATCCATTTACACATTCAAAAGTGTATTTTAAATAACAAAAAATCTTGAAATTGTATTGTGAGATTTTAGTGAATTGCGAAATCTATAAGCTAGACTATGCCTATTTTATCTACTAATCTCTTTTATATCTTGTTTCAATATTATTGATTATTTAAATTTAAACTTGTTTTCATCATTAACTTTTAATTAACTTTTATTATTTAAATTTGAAATTCGGCTAAACAATGTCTCAATATTATTTCCATGTTATCTTACTAATTATATTTTTTTGACAGTTAACCCAATGGATACATTATTCAATTTTCCTATAAATAGGATTTCTAGCACTGATTTACTCACTAAACGGATACATTCTTCAATTTTCCTATAAATAAGATTTTTACCACTCATTTACTCACTAGCGGATACATTCTTCAATTTTCCTATAAAAAGGTTTTTTTAGCACTCTTTTACTCACTCTCTAACCCCGGATAATGAATGGAGTTACCATCCTAAACATTGGACTGATCACAAAAACTACAGTGCTATTCCGGAAATCTTTAACAACAATATGAATAACTATGAAGTCTCCAATCACTTATATTTCATAATATTTATGATTGATTCTGCCAAATATAATTAGACATAAACTACAATTTTTTTAAATTAATATATATTAATAATATTTTAATTAATTTTCTATAAATAATCATTTTAAATATATCTGATTATTCATAAATAAGATAAGTCGCATATATTTTTTTCATGATGAAGACAAAATGCTTCAATAGAGTTTTCAATCGAATTAATCTTCCCTTTACATTCGAAAATAAATATGTACTCTGCTTATTCATAATGAAATCGCTAATTCATACTATCTATAAATGGGTTTTCACTTTTTCACTTTTTACATACGTACATATGTACATGCAATGTATTTGAAACTGCGCCAAATCAAGTTTAAAACTTCCTTCAATAAATCTTGAACAAATATTTGCTTACACCCCTGCATGCTGCTTTTTCCTCGTGTTCCTGATACCCATCTTGATATTGTGCCATGCGCAAGTCAAATTTTTTTCGGGCCTTTCAAGCTCCTGCATGCTACTTCAGTGTTGTGACAAGCATGGTAGGATGTTCGAAAACAACATCTCAGAAAACCATACGTCAAGATTTCAACCTTGAATCAGAATATTCTCAAAATCTCTTCATTCTTTCTCTGCCATTTTTAAGCACTGTAACTGTATCATCTCAAATGCCAAAGGTAACAACACCTTTATCAATCCCTTATTCTGGGCCAATTTCAGGGATGTTTTAGGGTCAATGAAATTGCTTCTGCTGTGAGTTTTTAAAAGGTGAAGGGAAACCTTTGTCTGATAATTATATGTATTATTATCAGGGGTTAAATTTGATATGCTTTTTATTTATCATTAAATGGTTTCTTATTAAATTATATTATATTTAAATAATTGTTCTTATACGAAGAAAGTAAATGTATATATTATTGCAATTAAATTAAACAATAAAATTTAATTTAACTAAAATTGAAATACATATACCATGTTTTCCATTTAAGGCATTCCAATGCCAATCTCACTAACAAAACAATTTTTATGAAATAAGTTTCAAACAAAAAACATAATGTGCATAAAATATGTAAATGTTTAAAAAGTACATTCAATATCATCATGTAAACTAACTAAAATTTAGATAGTTTCATCTAAAGAGATAATTGTCAAAACACAACACCATTACAAACATAAACATAAAAACATAAACTTTAAATATTTAAGAATTTTCCTTCTTTGACATCTTTCCATATGTTATGTTATATACCCTATTTCATTCCACCATTGATGAGTCAAGCGCAGTTAGGGACATTCACAACACGGATGAGTCAAGGGCAATTAGGGACATTAACAACAAGGCATCCAGTGCAGCTAATTATAGTTTATTTTTCATTAATGAAGATATTAAATTATTCATTATGCCTCAAGATATCTAAACCCTCATTCAAATAAAAATTAAGATCTTCTTTATAAGGCCGTGAAACTTGAGATGTAATAGACCATCCAAAAGACTTTTAAATTACCAAAAAAAATTCATCTTTAAACAAATGTGTTAATCTCATGGTTAAAATATAAGTTTCAGTTAAAAAAAATAAAAATTAAAAAAAAAAAGTTCACTTAAAAAAAATAAAAATTAAAAGAAAAAGTAACTTGAACACGATGAAAAGAGCCTACAAAAATAAAAGTTTCTAAGAATCCAAGCTTTAACCTAGATTGTAACAATCTTGTGAGACCATCCATGTGAAAGACAAAATTCACACTATTAAATCATTAGATTGTAACAATCTTGTGAGACCATCCATGTGAAAGACAAACA
Organism: Pinus taeda; assembly: GCA_000404065.3. Classification (NCBI taxonomy): domain Eukaryota; kingdom Viridiplantae; phylum Streptophyta; class Pinopsida; order Pinales; family Pinaceae; genus Pinus; species Pinus taeda. The sequence goes on from APFE030477476.1 coordinate 7,008, forward strand.
CTATTAAATCATAAATCTTAAGAGACTTCAAAATATGCAAATTTAAAAGTGTCCTTTAGAACTCATTAGAGTGACTATTAAGTTTTACAACTCATTAAGGTGAATATTGAGCTTTATATATAAAATATAGAGAAATGTGTACTAATTATAATAATATAGGATCAAATAATTGAAGTTAAAAAATAAATAATCAAATAAAATTTTAAAGAAATCATATAAAAGGTTAATAATATTTGGATGAAGAAAATCTTGAAACCTATTTACACATCATTTTAAGAATGTTGAAAATAGCAACAAGAAATGCTAAAAATAGAAGTGTTAAAAATAGCACTGCTATAAACAATAGTTTGGGTACCAATGATGAATTGAGCAACAAGGAATGAAAAATGGAAGTGCTAAAAATAGCATTCTATTTTTAGCAGTTTAGTATGGATTCCTATTTTAGTCAGTCTCGGAATAAAAATAGGAAGTAAAATTCGAATTTGATATTAACAACAGTTTGTAAATTAATTAATTAATTCATCTTGAGTTAATTAGTTAAGGAATTTATCCATCAGTTAAAGAGATAAGGATGAGTTGTAATTAGTTGGCTCAGTTAACTAAGTCATGTCCAGTTAGATTAATTTAACATTTTGTTAAATTAATGAGAGTTCAGTTAGTTAATGTTTACATGCATGTAACTATTGTATTTTAGATAACTAAGTATTCACTCATGAATAACTCATGCATGTCAGTTCACATAGAGACTCAGTTGAGATCAAAGAAGGGACAATGTACCATCAGTTGGGTGAATATTTTTCCTATAAAGGAAGCTCATCCATGATGAGGATTTATCTCCTTCAGGACTGAGCAGTTAGATCAGAGGTTGGTGAGTGTGTGAAAATGCAAATTCACACATGTGGTTGCACTAGACCCCAATCAGAATTGTGCAAAGAAATAGGAGGCTTGGAGGGAAGATTAGAGGTTATATAGAGGCCAACCGCGCAAATAAATAGGAGGCTTGGAGGGCAGACTAGAGGTTAGATAGAGGCCTTTGACTGTCTATGAATGCAGAGAGAGCATCATAGCTTTTGAGCTAATTCTTTTTGTAATATTGGCTATATTTCCATTTGTATGATAATACAGAGATGGGGTTTTAGGCTGGTGCTTTCCCCTAGATATTTCTTCTGTGTTATGTGTGATTGATTCCTTCTTATCAGTTATATGTGTTCTTATTGATGTTTCTCATGTTTGATTAAGTTTTCGCTAAATTGGTTGTAGAAGTAGATCAAGTATTTTGCTTTAGTCTACTACATTATCAGGTGACCTATAGGTGGGAATTTCTACAAAGAAAACATCTATTATCTTATCATATTTTCACAGATATAGAATCAATACATTTAAATGATAATGACTAATAATAAAAAAAATTGTTAACAATAAAACCCAAACTCTATTTATTAACCAAAATAATATTAAGTTGAATAGTTATTTATGAAAATTTAAATTTAACAAAAACTTAACCATATAAACTATATATTAACAAATAAATAAATAATTTTAAATAAATATTATAAATATTAATATTTAATATATCAATTTATAAATATATATATTAGTTTTAAAATTAGAATCTCCCACATTGAAAACTGCATGCCGCAAAATTGGCTTTTTTAGTTGTGGAATTAAATAATGCAACACAAACACTCCATGTAATACATAAAACTTCAATTATAATAAAAGAACAATGTATTTTTGTAAAATTCAAAACACTCAAAATACATAATTCTAGGAATTTGGAAAATCTAACCAAAATAATTTTCACTTTCAATGTAATAAATGAAACTGTAAATTTAGCAAACCTAGAGTCTTCTTATACCTTTATAACTACCCAAACAGAAACAAAAAAATGCCAAAATTCAATGCAAAATTATGCTATTCAAGCACAGCGATAGGTGCAAGCACATAAAGTCAATACAATGAAAAAGTGAAAATTTGCAAATAGCAAAATCCAATTTTTGAAATCCAACATAAACCAATTCTCTAGCAATAGCAATTTTAAATTTATAAAACCCAGTAAAGAAATCAATTGTTAATATAAGTTTATAGAAGACAGTAAAGGAATCAAGACAAGAAATGAGAATTAATATTGAATTCTATTCTCATAGAAACTTATAAATAGTAAATTAAGTTTAATTAACTTAATTAGCTTAGGAATTTCAAGTCTTTCTGTAGTCATGTATATGTTCTCGCTAAATTTTATGGCTAATTGTTGAGAAATGGCGACAAGGAGTTATTCAGTGACCTGGAGGAGAAAGATCTCCATATGCATATCGAGATGGGTGATGACGGGAGGTATAGTGCTACTGGATTGGGCACAATTACTTTTCAGAGGGAGCGTGGGGCTCCACTCACCTTGAATAATCTTAATATGTGCCCGGGCTGAAGAAGAACTTGGTATCCATTGCCATGGTTGAGGATAGAAGCTATGATGCGATCTTTTCGAAAGGAAAGGAATTCCTTCGACAAATAGCCACGGGTCAAGTAAAGAAGAAAGGGATTCAGGTGAAGAATCTCTTTAAGCTAGAGGTATAAGATTGTGTTTCTTTGAGCACAAAAGTAGAGATGGTACAAAGCCGAGATGTTGGCAAGTTGTGGCACAAGCAATTGGGTCACTTGCGTCTTGGGGCTTTGAAGATCATCCAGTAGATCTCCACCATTTTCCCAGAGGTACGCTAGAGAAAGTTGATACATGCAAGGGGTGTACTTTGGGTAAATACACCAAGTCTTTCTTTCATGGCAGAGATAGTTGAGTAGAGGCTATTCTAGAGCGAGTCCATTCAGATGTGTGTGGACCATTCTCGGAACCATCCATGACCAAACACAAGTATTATGTTATATTTTATTATGACTTTTCTCGAAAATGCTAGATATTTTTCTTATAGAAAAATGATCAAATGTTCATAAAGTTTTGTGAGTTTAAATCATTTGTAGAGAAAGAGTCGGGAAAGAAGGTTAAATATCTATAGAGTGATAATGGTGGTGAGTATGTCTCAAATGACTTTAAGAACTTCTGTGTAGTGGAAGGGATTAAACAGGAGTTGAGGACACCACATAACCCTCAACAGAATGGGGTGGCCGAGTGGAAGAACAAAAGCATAGTAGGGGCAGTGAGGGAAATGTTGTGTTAGCGCTCAAATCTACCTTAGGCTGAAATAAGGCAAGACTCAAGGCCACATCAAACCACGCTCAGCCTCGT
>APFE030477482.1:0-18989 GCA_000404065.3 Pinus taeda
CAGCCTCAAAATGAAAAATCATTTCACCAGAATGATAAGGCAAATAAAAACAAAGGGAAGAAGACTAATAGACATTGCCACTTTTGTAATCGAGATGGCCACTTAGAATTAAATGCTTTAAGAAGATGGAAGCCTTGGAAGCACCAATGAAGAAGCATAACATCCATTTGGAGCACTCTTCAAATTCATCTCAGGAATGGCACTTTCTGCATGTGGTTGTCAAGCATCTCGGTCTGGCTATGCACTAAATGTATCTTCTTCCTCTCATTCTCATGAGTGGCTCATTGATTCTGGAGCTTCTTATCAAATGGCCAAAAATAAAGCCATGTTTTCTTCTTTAAATGATTGTAACACCAAAAATATATATGTTGGTGATGATAGATCTCTTAATGTTGTAGGGACTGGAACTGTTCATCTAGACAATGGTCAGTTAATGATGTATTATGTGTTCCAACCTTATCCAGCAACCTTCTATCTGTATATCAGATAACTCATTCAGGTGAAGGTAAAATTGTTGAATTTTCACCTCATGATGTTGTAATCAAGGATTTAAGAGATCCTAAACAGATTCTAGCTACTGGTATTGCTGATGATTCCACAAGGTTGTATAAGTTTCACAACTTTGGGTCATCAAATCTTCCCTCGGTATTTGTTGCTCATAATGATGAAGTGAGCAAACTTTGCATGAGCGATTTGGTCACTTAAACTATAGCTCCCTTCAGCATCTATGTAAAGAAAATATGGTGACAGGTCTTCCTATGGTATCTTGCAGAGATGGTGTTTGTTCCGGATGTGTACTCGGAAAACATCATCGGGACAGTTTTGAAAAACGTGCCTCTTGGCACGCCTCAGCCCCTTTACAGCTTGTGGATAGTGATTTGTGTGGTCCACTTCCTGTTGCTTCATTCTCTGGCTGCAAGTATTTCTTAACTTTCATTGATGATTTCTCCAGACGCACTTGGGTATACTTCTTAAAACTCAAGAGCAAAGTATTTAACACATTTTTGGCCTTCAAAGCCTTTGTTGAAAAACAATCTGGAAATCAAATTCTTAAGCTAAGAACTGATAATGGTGGAGAATATGTTAAAAACACATTCATCAACTTTTGCACCGAAAATGGAATTCAAATGCAACATACTGTTCCATACACTCCACAACAAAATGGTGTAGCTGAAAGGAAAAATCGCACCTTAAAAGAAATGGCTAATTGTATGTTGCAATCTAAAGGACTCAGTCTTAGTTTTTGGGCCGAAGCAATTAATTGTGCAAATTATATAATAAATCGCACTCCTACTAAGGTTCTAATGAATATCACTCCAGAAGAAGCTTGGAGTTCCATTAAACCAGATGTAAGTCACTTTCGTATTTTTGGAAGTGAAGCATGGGCCCATATTCCAGATGAAAAGCATAAAGCTTTAGAACCTAAGAGTGAGAAATGTACTTTTGTTGGATATTCTGAAGATGGAAAAGGTTATAGACTTATTCCATTTAAGTCCAAAAATGTTATCATTAGAAGAGATGTAAAATTTGATGAAAATAAATCGGCCTACGAGCCTAGTCCGGCGGATGTGCCACCTCTTCCTATCTCTTCTACTTTTGAAAACATTCTTCTTCAGATGATGAAAGTGAGGATGACAATCCTCCCCCACCTTCTCAGGATCCTCAACTTCCAAGATGGGTCCGTGCTACTCGGGATGCAGCAGGTGATCTTACCGGTGATCCTACAGATCAGCGACGTACACGTTCTCAGTTTGAAAGAGCCTCTTCTTTACTGGCTCAAGCTCCAGTAAATCATGATCCTGACACTTTTGCAGAAGCTTCAGGCCATCCACATTGGGAAGCAGCTATGAATGAAGAATATCATTCATTGTTGGCAAATGATACATGGGATCTTGTTCCTCTACCAAAGGGACGCAAACTTGTTAGATGTAAATGGGTTTACAGAACCAAGTATGGACCAGATGGGAAAGTTGATAAACATAAAGCTCGTCTTGTTGCTAAGGGCTTTTCACAGGTTGAAGGCATTGACTACACTGAAACCTTCTCCCCTGTTGCCAAAATGAACTCTATCCGCCTTGTTCTTTCCCTTGCTGCCTCTTTAAAATGGGAAGTCCATCAGATGGATGTTAAATCTGCCTTCTTGCATGGGGACTTGCATGAAGAAATCTATATGGAACAACCCATTGGATTCATCCAAACAGACTCCAGCCTTAAGAAATCTCTTTTTGGTCTCAAGCAAGCTCCTCGGGCTTGGTATGCCAAAATGGATAGCTTTCTTTTAGAATCTGGCTTTTCTAGGTGTTATTCTGACAATACTGTCTACACCAAGAAAGTGGGAAACTCTCTTATTATCCTTGTTCTTTATGTTGATGATCTTATTCTTACTAGTAGTGATCCCAACCTTATAAACCATGTGAAGTCCAGCCTTAAAAAGAAATTTGAAATGACAGACTTAGGACACTTACACTATTTTCTCGGTCTTCAAGTCTTGCAATCCAAGGAGGGTATTTCCCTTTCCCAGTCCAAGTATGCTTGTGATATACTTCGTCATTTTCACATGGAAGATTGTAAGCCAGCTCCTTCTCCCTTTTAGTCTGGAGTCAAACTTTCAGTCTCTTGTACTTCTCCTGAAGTTGATGCTACCTTATACCGTCAACTTGTAGGAAAACTCTTGTATTTAACCCATACTCGTCCTGACTTTTCCTTTGCTGTTGGCCTTGTTGCTCGTTTTATGCAAAACCCCCGTGAAAGTCATTGGAAAGCAGCTAAAAGAATACTTCGTTATGTTCGAGGTATAGTACAGTTTTGGATTCATTACAGTGCCAAAGCCGCTCCTCTATTAGTTGGTTTCACTGATTCTGATTGGGCTGGTGACCCTGATGATCGGAAGTCTACTGCCGGTTATGTCTTCACTCTTGGTTCAGGACCTATTACATGGGCTTGTAAGAAACAGGCTGCCATTTCTCTTTCGTCAGCAGAAGCAGAGTATCGTGGTGCCGTGGAAGCTAGTAAGGAAGCCTTGTGGCTTCGTCAGATCCTATCAGAATTTGGGTTTGAGCAGTAGCATCCGACTACACTTTGGTGTGATAATCAAAGTTCCATTCAGCTTTGCAAAGATCCAGTTCAGCATCAGCGCAGCAAACACATTGAACTTCACATGCACTTCATCAGAAAGCTCATTCATGACCATGTTCTTGAAGTGCAATATTGTTCAACAGATGATCAGGTTGAAGACATCTTCACAAAGGCTCTCACAGAGGCGAAGTTCACTAAACTTCGATATATGCTTGGAGTTCAGGAAGTTGTCACTAAGGGGGGATAGGCTCTAGTGCCTCCTTCCTTCTCCTATTGTGTCATATTTGTAAATCCTTCAATCCTATCCCAAGTTGTTCTTAAGGGGGGATGTTAGGATATTCCGACACATAGGAAATAGTTAAGTTCAACTTGGTCTAGTATAGAGTTAGGTATAGAGTTAGGTAAAGTGTGTTTCTTTACCGTTGTACATTTTGTAACTTACAATCCGACGGTCACGATATGTAGTGATCCGACGGTTCATTCTCTCCTCGGTATTACCGACACTTGATCCGTGGCTTGACACCCGATTGGTCCATGAATTCTATTTAAAGCGCATGGAGGGTCATTTGTAGGTTAACCGTGCATGAGAGAAGCTTATGTAAATTTTCATTCTTTTATTAATAAATTGCCTGTAGTAGCCACGTTGGCGCAGGCCGTGGACTGTTTCCCTCTCTGAGGGTTTTAACCACGTCAAAATACTGGTGTATTGATCTGTGATCTGTTTGTGAGCGGTGTCCTTCTGGTGTTCTGTCTGAGGAACTTACCCTGTAAATTCCTACAAGAACCTTCTTGGCTCGATGACTCTCGGCAAAGCACTTACACTTTATCAAAGGCCAAACTCTAGCTTGTCCATACACTTGCAACTTAACTCCCACCTTTTGTCGTTCTAGTCCTTTGCATCGTTGGACCTACCACACTTACTTGGTATGCGCATGCATATATGGGCTTAGGGACACTCACACACACTTCCATTTAACAATGGGGTTTGACTGTCAATATCCATAGTCATGCACTCGTTGCAGGAATGATCTACCAGTTGCAACACAGAGATTAAACATAATTGGAGCATAATTCGCACAGTTTCCATTAACACAAAAGATCTATACAATATGGCCAATTTTACAATAGTCAACCCTCTCTTCTCACAGATCTCTCTAGGCTTTAGCCACTCTCAATTGCTTCTCTTCTTCTCTTACTCTATCATATTGCTATCTCGTCCCTTCTCTAATTACCAGCTTAACAAATTAAAATTATATGTATCACCATTTAGGTTGCATCTACATTTGTCCCTCTTCTAGAAGCAATACAAAATATCTGAGCCTAATTATTTGACTCTTTTACGATGTGCCACATGGCTAAGAACGTCAACTCACCAAAGCAACCTGACAACCTAAATTACTACTAAAAATAGGGCACTTGCCCTTACATGATAAATTCTTGATTTATACAAAATTACAATTAAGGGATTTTACGCCCAAGTGGAAATTTTAAGACCCCTTGGGTTTGGACAAAAATGAATTCGGGGCTTTATGCTCCTACATCACAAGCACTTTCGAACTAAAGAGAATTAATTTCCCCAACTTGTTCACCTCTATATACTAGTCAATACCACTACCAACTAGTTTGTCAATAGAATTCACAAGTTTGCACATTTGTCTCCATGAATATGTCTCACTTGATATGAATTCCCCTTAAATTTTATATACAATGAATTAGAACCATAACGTTTTCCAAATGTTCTAGAACATTGGTCAATTTCCTAGACAATATTGGTATCAACCAAATGTTCACCTTCTTTACCTACTTCCTAGACAATATAGTGACCAACCATTTTTTTCTTTAAAATAGAATCAATAATTTTACATGATTTTGCATGATTTTCTTCACCATATATTCCCGTAAACATGACTTCCCACTAAATTCCATGTAAAATGAATGATTTTCCGCTCAATATTTCAATAATATATTTTATATAATCAACTTAAAACAAAAAAATATTCCCTTAAACATGACTTTCCACTAAATTCCATATAAAATGAATAATTTTCCACACATTATTTCAATAATATATTTCATATAATCAACTTAAAACCCCTAAGATAAATAATTTCCCACATATTATTTCAATAATATATTTTATGTAACCCACTTAAAACAAAAATTCCCCTAACCTTTATTTTTTTATCACTTTAAACTAATCATATTCAATTTAAAATTAATAAATTTAAGCAACTTCCTTTTTCAATATATCTTATTGAATATTCAAGATAACTTTTCCACCAAAATCCATATTGAATGATTGTGTTGAATTCACACGATAGAAGGCCGATTAAACCGGACTCCACCAGGATCTTGTCATTAGAAAACGAAAGACACTATTTGTCAAATTGGTGCCGCTGGATTTCCAAAAGCGTGCCGACAAAATCCAAAAGCACCACTTTAGTCATTTGCTTCCTCTACTTTTCCACGACTTTGTAGCAATGAATACCATGATATCTGCCTTCTTTTTCATATGGTATTTGAACTTACTCTGCATTACTTTCGGCATTTTCTGCCACAATTTTTCTGTAGACTCTGTAGGTGCCGTGAATACAATTACTTACGGCACAACTTCTCATGACTTTGTACCAGCCTTTTTTTAATATTTCCTTACTTTGTACCAGTCAATACAATATATTTAGACTTTCAACCTAAGTGGAATCTTCAATGGCTCTAGGGACCTGCAATATTTATATGTATGTTTGCAAACAAGGGAACTTACAGGCAAGCCTTTGAAGTTGTTAGATTTGGGATAGGGGAGGAAAATGGGGAAAGGTGTTGTGTCTATGATGATGCTAGTCTGGGTTCTGCTCCTGGCATTGGATGGTGTTACTGCAGCAACTATTAGTTATTCCATGAAGCCATTTCACTCCTCACATATTCATAGGGGCCATGGTTTGCACCATGATCATGATCCGTATGACCGCATGATTGGTGGAAGTGCTTCTCTTCAATCCCAGGATTTTGATTTGAAGGAAGATGAAGGCAATGTGGAGCAACCTGAATTCACATCATCATCATCCATGGATGCTGACAATACAGGGGATGTAGAGGCCTTCTTGTCATTCAGAAAGGCACTCACATCGGATCCGGAGAGATCGTTGCTCAACTGGACGGCCAAAAACTCTCATAACATGTGCTCCTGGAATGGCATTTTCTGCAGAAATCGTACTAAACGAGTGATTGCCATAATACTTCCTGGGTTGGGATTGCGAGGTCGCATCTCACCATCTCTTGGTAACCTCTCGTTCTTAGGCACTCTGAATCTTTCTCAGAATCATTTGACAGGAAGAATTCCAACGGAGTTTGGGCAGTTAAAAGCGCTGGGAGTACTGGACCTCAGCGATAATTTGCTCTGTGGTTATATTCCAAAAGCGCTGTGTAATTGCACAAAACTGCAATCGATCCGACTTACAACAAACAGCTTGATAGGGAGTATACCAACAGAACTCGGTCGTCTAGTCCAGTTGGAGCAGCTCCGCTTGGCAAACAATAGCCTTAGTGGAAATATTCCAACTTCTCTGAGCAACTGCACTTCTCTCCAGGTGTTGTCCATTGGGTACAACAATCTCACCGGTCCAATCCCTTCAGTTTTGGGTCTGATCAGAAATTTATCTGTTCTCTACTTTGAAGGCAATTCACTAAGTGGTCACATCCCTCCAGATGTTGGTAATTGTACTCAGCTATGGTACATCGATTTTTCTCACAACAAGTTGAGTGGAAAAATTCCGGCTGAACTGGGCTCGCTGCAAAATTTACAGTACCTGTATTTACATTCAAACAAGTTGGAAGGCACCATTCCTCCGTCTTTAGGAAACTGCTCCTCTCTTGAAATTTTATTTTGGGAGACAATTGGGCATTATCAGGTAAAATCCCACCTCAATTTGGTCATTTGAAAAAGCTTGTTCAACTATCGATTTATGGCCCAGGTAATATTTCAGGTTTTATCCCTTCCGAAATAGGAAACTGCAGCAATCTTGTATGGTTGGATTTATCGGATAACAAAATTCAAGGCTCCCTGTTTACGAGTTTATTTGGGCTTCCTCTCTCTACCCTAAATCTGGCTGGTAATAGCATGATGGGTAGCATACCTGAAGCTATTGGCAATTTGAATAGCCTCACCTACCTAAATCTTGGTCAAAATAATTTCACTGATAGCATACCCGAAGCCATTGCAAAATTGACAATGTTGACCTTCTTAAATTTAGGGGGAAACAATCTTATTGGCAAAATACATGAGGGCATTGCCACTCTGAATAATCTTCAACAGCTTTGGCTAAATAACAACTATTTTACATCTACAATTCCAAAAGGTATGGGAAAACTCCATTCTCTTACAAAATTATTTTTGAATTCAAACAATATTTCTGGGAGCATTCCTGAAAGTATTGGCCAATGTGTGCAATTAGAAGTGTTAGATTTATCCGAAAACAAGTTGACTGGAAGTATTCCTCCATCTTTAGGCAATTGTAAATCTATGAGGAATTTATTATTGCAACAGAACTCCTTCTCAGGGAAATTACCACCAACTTTAAGTAAATGCACTGCTTTACAAAGGTTGAAGGTGTCTGAAAACAAACTCAGTGGAAATCTAAAAATAAGATTTCCAATTTCTATGGAAGTTCTCTCTGCTTATGCTAATAACTTCTCTGGGACTCTGCCTGCTTCTTTGGCCCAATGTACCCAACTTCAACTACTAGATTTAAGCAAAAATAAATTAACGGGTCAGCTACCTAACTACCTTGTAACTTTCTCTAAATTGAGAGTTTTAAGTGTTGGTTATAATAAGTTTAATGGTGGTATTCCTTCCAACCTCACAAATCTTGTCAAATTACAAGTGCTGGATTTGTCCAATAATAAAATTAGTGGAAGCATACCATCTAATTTAGAGAGACTTGAGGGATTCAAAACCCTTGGGTCTTCCGAACTCAGTAGTAATACATTGTATGAGGATATTGAAATTGTCATCAAGGGATTTGAGTATACTATAACATATGTGTTGGCTACAAACACAATATTGGACTTGTCTAGCAATAATCTTAGTGGAGAAATACCTCAAAGCATAGGGAATCTGACTAGCTTGAGATTGTTGAATTTATCAAGTAACCAGCTGGAAGGGAAAATACCTGCGTCTCTTGGTGATATATCTCCTTTGGAACAACTGGACTTAGCCAAAAATGATTTGAGTGGAGAGATTCCACAAAATCTCTCTATGCTATCCATGCTAGCATATTTGGATGTTTCCTTCAACAGACTTTGTGGGAGCATCCCACTTGGAACACAATTAGACACTTTCAATGCTACTTCCTTTCAAGGAAACAAGTGTTTATATGGTTTACCTCTACAAGCATACAGAGAAAAAGAAAAACAAGCCCAGAAAAGCACAGGGGGAGGTGTTAGTCAAGGATGGCTGAGCCATTTAGACAAATATGTGTCATTGAATGCAGTTGGTTTAGGAGTGGGAATTGGATTTTGGGGAGTTTTCATTGTGATGATATTCTGTAAAAAATTCAGAGATTGGGTAGTGCCTCCAACAGCAAAACCATTTTATGGATTGTACAAATTTCCTAAATAAAATGTACGGGGGCAATGTAGCATCGATAGTGTGTATTGATTCATTCCACCCAGTGTAGCATCAATTTCTGTGATGAAAGATAAAGTAAAAATATAAAAGAAAATACTTTTTCCACATTGTTAAATCATGTCCTCGTATTCTTGTGTTATAAAATACTTGAAATTGTACTCCTGTTATGAACTACTTGAAGCTGTAAAAAACAAGTACCAAGATGAATCCTCAAACACATGTTACCATTGTTGGATGTTATTGGTGGCCCGCAGCATATAATCCACGTTTACTCAGAATAAATGGAACAGGATCTTTTCATTTGACATCTCTTATCAAGAAACGTTTGAACAGTTCCTTCTGCCAAAATATTATTTCTTTTGAAACGAAATATGCCTATATTTTTGGAATTATTACCTTAGGGCAGCTAAAATGTCTGGATCCAATTCTACTGCAAGTTCCAGATTCCACACTGAAGCATCATCCGATGCTTAAAGAATCGTTGTTGCCACAAGTTAGAATATAATTTCTTTTTCTGCAATGTAATTTTTTGGAATCTCCGTGACAAATATAATTTGGGGATTGCTGATTACAGCAGATTTTTTTTTTGCAGTTGCGGTTAACAATGAATTGCAATATTAGTAATTTCATTGGCTTACATAATATTTTTATTAACTTTATTAGTAATTTATTGGGTTATATAATATTTTTATTAACTTTATGAATTAGAATTTGGACACTAGAATATTACGGAAATTATGATATCCATATTACAATTGACATTATTTTTATTTTTTTATTATCTGTCTTTAGATAATAAGGTAATATATTCTGAGTTTCCATTAGTGGTTGGAGTAAAAGAAAATTTTTATTCCAATTTTTTTATATATAATTTTGCAGTTGTATATATGATATTATTAATAATTGTAATAGAAAACAAGTTTAAGTCAAAAAAATATTTTTGGGAAAAATTGCATAGAAAAATATAACTTATATAGGTGAATGCTAATTTAATAGTGATCAACACTCAAATCAATTCATATAGTTTTATTTTGGGAAGAACCAATAAATTAAGCTCTGGATGGATAAATCACTTGCATGTTTATGCACAAAGACTTGCATAAATTTTGGTGAGTAGTCTACTAGTAAGTCTACACAAATGTTGTATTTTACTCCTACATAAGTATGCTAAGGAAAACATAAATAATGGCAGAAATTAACTCTAGGTAAGTATATTTATTTACATCTTATTCCTTTCCTTTTTTTATGCAAAAACATGTTTAAACTATGGTGGAAAGTAGCTAATGGTAAATATGTTATTTACTTGATTATGAATTATTTTCAAGGATTTTATTTTTTGATGGTTTTCTTCCAAAGCTTAAGAATAAAGAATCACTACACAAATATTTAAAAAAAAACATGCATAAATATTGTAACCAAACCCATAAATTATGACATAAAATATGTGAGGCAATTATCCACATGGCACTCTATTGTGCAAAGGTTGCAATAAGGTCTTCAAGTTATGGCTACAATTAAATACTTGAAAAATAGGGTTTTTTTTTTATTATAATTTATTTGTTATATTGAAAAACAAATATTTTTTTTTAAAGCTAAACATTATAAATTGCATTGATCAATGCTAAACTAATAGTAGTCAACCAAAAAATCCATTGCTAGAGTCCTATAGGGACTAATAACATGTATATCTAATATGTTCATGAATTACTTAACCATAATTCATTTTAATTTAAATAATAGAATAAGTAATAAAATGCATATAATAACATTCAATACACTTCAAACATGGATTAACATCTGGGATAAGTATTGGTATTTGTCAATATAGATAGGGTAGTATGCGAGGACTTCTTCAAATGGAAGAATACTAGGAGTACCTAGACAAAGAGGAAGAGCAAAAGGAACTATGTGGAGGATCATCAATCTTACTAAATTCCAACAACTATTCACAATCTAGAATAGGAATGGATGCCTTCAAAAGTCTTCTTTGGATATGATTTATAAACTAGGGGTTTTCACAATCCTCAAGTTGATGATAGTTTATGAAAGGGGAAGGCACAATGGGAGTACCTTTGTTCCAAAAGGATAACATTTTGATAAACAAGAGTGGTTCTCAAAGTATATCAAAAAATAAGCTAGAGGGACCAATCCCTGATCATATTGGCCAATGTGTGGGATTAGAAGTGTTAGATTTGTCCAAAAACAAGTTGAATGGAAATATTCTTCCATCTCTAGGCAATTGTAAATCTATGAGAAATTTATTACTCCTGCAGAACAACTTGTCAGGGATAATGCCACCAACTTTAAGTAAATGTTCTACTTTACAAAGGTTGAAGGTGTCCGAGAACAATCTAGGTGGAAAACTAGAAATATGATTTCCAGATTCCATTCAAATTCTCTCTGCTTATGAAAATAATCTCATTGGGACTTTTCCTACTTCTTTGCCCCAATGTAGTCAGCGTCAACTGCTAGATTTAAGAAAAAGTAAATTAACACGTTAGCTACCTGGCTACCTTGTAACTTTCTATGAATTGATAGTTTTAAGTGTGGGTTATAATAAGCTTCGCAGTGGTATTCCTTCCAACATCTCAAATCTTGTCAAATTACAAGTGTTGGATTTGTCCAACAATAAAATTAATTGAAGCATACTATCCAATCTCGAGAGACTTAAGAGATTCAAAACCCTTGGGTCTTCTGAACTAAGTAGTAATACATTGTATGAGGATCTTAAAATTGTCAACAAGGGATTTGAGTATACTATAACATATATGTTGGCTACAAACACGATATTGGACTTGTCTAGCAATAATATTAGGGGGGAAATACCTCCAAGCATAGGAAATTTGAGTAGCTTGAGGTTGTTGAATTTCTCAAGTAATCAATTAGGATGGAAAATACCTACGTCTCTTGTTGCGATATCTACTTTGGAACAATTGGACTAGGGAAAAACAAAATTGAGTGGAGAGGTTCCTCAAGAACTATCTTATCTAGCCATGCTAGCATATTTGGATGTTTCAACTAACGCACTCTGTGGAAAAATCCCACCAGGAATACAATTTTCCACTTTAAATGTTGTTTTATTTCAAAGAAACAAGTGTTTATGTGGTTTTCCTTTACAAACATGCACGGAAAAAGAAAATTTGCCTCAGAAAACCACAAGTGCAAATGGAAGTATTAGCCAAGGATGGTTAAGCTATTTGGACAAACATAAAGTGGAAGTGGAAGTGTTAGTGTTAGCCAAGGATGGTTAAGCCATTTGGAAAAATATATGTCATTGAATGCACTTGGTTAAGAAGGAGTGGGACTTGGATCATGTGGGGTTGTCTTTGTGATGGTACTATGGAATAAATTTAGAGATTGGGTGGTGCCTCCAACAACAACAAAACGATTTTGTGGACTGTACAAATTTCCTAAATAGTGTGTACTAAGCCAATGTAATTCATTCTACCGAGTGTACTATGGACTGTACAAATTTTCTAAATAGTGTGTAATAGGCCAATGTAATTCATTCCACCCAGTGTACATCAATTTCTATGATGAAAGTTAAAGTACAAGATATAAAAGAAAATAGTTTTTCATATTGTTAAATCATGTCCTTAGTATTCTTGTGTTTTAAAGTACTTGAAATTGTATCCTGTTGTGAACTACTTGAAGTTGTAAAAAACATCTACCGAGATGAATCCTCAAACAAATACTTCCATTGTTAGATGTTATTGGTGCCTGCTGCATATAATCCTCGTTTAATAAATGGAACAGGATATTTTCATTTTACATCTTTCATAAAGAAAAGTTTGAACAATTCCTTTTGCCAAAACATTTCTTTTGAAACGAATTTTTGAAGATATATCCACAGGATATAGTCACATGCCTATATTTTTGGAATTAATGTTTGGACGCAATTTTACAGCATTGTTTTAGTCACTGCCGACGTCTGGTTACTTATGTCTAGCTTTCTCTGCGTTGCGCTAAGAATTTGACAAAATATATGAATTTCTATTTAAGGAAGACGCAATTCATTTGGAATTCCGTAAGATTGTTTGTTCTCATCAAAGATTCGCTTCAACACAGTTTCTACACTCACTTATACCCAAGTCTTTGACTATTATTGTCCCCTAAAGAATGAGCTTCATAAAATAGATTATAATATAAAATATGAACATAAATGAGTTATACATGTTACAGGAGCATTAACAAATTTGTTTTCGTTTTTTATTATTTTTTGGAAAATGAATCGTGGTCGCTAAGTAACTGGCATACCACTTTCTGGTTCCAGATTCCACATTGGAGCACCATCCAATTCTTAAATAATCATTGCACAATTTAAGAATTTAACAAAAGTTTAAAGTATTGTAAAAGTTCCTTTTCTGCAATCTACCAGACTAGCCAACGTCTCCCTACGAACAAGGTGGATTTTCTTATCAGAACTAGCACTAGCCCATAGAAAATAAATAATTATAGAGTTGATCCTATTTACAATACCCTTCAGCAATTTGAATATATGGAGATTCTTTTTAAAACAAATTCAGTCATAATAAGTCCGCCTCCCAGTGATAACCACTTATGAGACCATAAGTCTAGCATCTTCTCAAATTCCTGAGATAACCTGTCCAAGTCTTTATTTTCATAGCCATTTGGCTTCAAGAAGAAACTAAAGTACTTAAATCCTCCATCCAAAGAGTCCACTGGACATCAAACAAAGATGAAATCTCCTTCATCATTGTCCCCTCAGGGTTTGTCGATATTAGGAATGACTTAATATTATTCATTAACAGACCCAACACCACTCCGAAAGATCTTATAATCTTGAATAAATCCTTCCATTCATTTAGAACCGCCTTCCCAATTGAAAACACATTATCCACGAACATAAAGTGTGTAAGGGAAATATCATTTGTCAACCTGCATCTTGTAATGATACCCCTTTCGCTTGCATCCGAAATTCGTCTACTTAATCTGTCATTCACCAACAAGAACAGGAGAGGAGATAGGGCACATCCTTGTCTAATACCTTGAAATGCCTCGAAAAAAATTGTAGGGAGGCCATTGATGATGACCGCATAATTAATAGATGATATACAAGCCGTGATCCACTCCACCATATGTGCACCAAGACCGATCTTAATTAGGATCATTCTCAAGAATTCCAAGTCGACACAATCATAGGATTTTATAATATCTATCCTCATTAGGCAAGCTTCAATTTGACGGGTCTTGATGGAGTGTAACATTCTTGTGCAATGCAAATTGCATCATGAATTTCTCGGTGTTCTAGAAAGCCAAACTATTCAACAAAGATGATCCTTTACAACAATGGCTTGATTGGATTGCAATGGTCTTGGATATCAACTTATAGATTATATTGCACAATAAAATTGGACAGAAGTCTGAGAAGGTAGAGGGCTTCATTACCTTAGGTATTAGTGCAATGAAAGTTGCATTCACTGTTCTTGTTACCCTACATAATCTTTGGGACTCTACCAAATATGTAAGATCATCAAGCATTATGTCTTGGAAGTGAATATACAATTCCATGGTCCAGTTGTCTGGTCCTGGACTCTTACCTCTTTCCATTTCTTTCAAGACTGCAATAACCTCATCCTTTGTGATCAGTCTCTCCATTCGATCTTTTCCCTCCTCATCAACCATCATAGGGAATAGGTTGTAGAACTCCATATGATTGGAAAAACGAGGCACATCTCTTTCGATGTAATGGTTACAAAAGTGACGAAGAGCTTCCTTCTGTATTTCCACTTGTGAGTGAAGAAGACACCCCGATTCATCCCCAATATTCCAAATTGAGTTTTGATTTCTCTTGGAAGATGCCTATCTATGGAAAAATCATTTGTTTTTGTTACCTTCTTCCACCCACATCAACCTGTTTTTTTGTTTCCATTCCTATACTTTCCTCTTCATAATCTAGTTTTTTCGTTGCTTCAATTAAAGAATTAATTTTTGGAAAAATGAGAAAAGTATGTTGGATCCCGAGCATCTTCAAGGAGCTTCATTTGACTATCGATCCAAATCAATTCCCTCAACTTCTCTTTCTTCTTTTCTCTTGCCCATTTCTGAACCTTTTCTTTGAGAATTTTCAGCTTGTGAGATGTTGAATTCATATTCGAAACCCCAGGGTTCACTCTTGTCTTACTCTAGGTGTCACGAACCAGAGCATTAAAATCCTTTTTCAACCAAAGGGGTGAAATTTAAATGGGAAATATCATCTCTTATGTACCCCCGTCCATTCCAAAAATATAGGGAAATGAACAGAAATGTGTGAAGGGAGGATCCATGAGAATAACTGTATCAGGCAATAAGTTATATCCTCCTAGACAAAGAACCTATCCAATCCTTTTGAAATACTCTGTGAACCCCATCGATCATTCTTCTAGGTAGAACCCATAGGGTCTGGCCATATATCCTTAAAATATTTCTGATTGAAAAAATCCTTAAACTATTTACCGAATAAAACAAGTTTGCATTGGGTACCCCAAATCTCATTTGTCTCTAGCGTACCAGATGTTCTCAACACCTTGCCAGGAAGGCACTGTCCCTAGTTGGAGTCAATGTTGTCACTCATTGCATTATGAGTTTTCAATTGACCAAAGTGTCAAAGAATAGTGAAGTTTGAAGCCATCTTCCAAGCCATAGAAGCTCTCAAAGCTAAATCGGACCCTCTCCTTTGGATAGTGCTCGGAACGAGATTTCCAACATTATATGGAAGTCCAAAAATGGACTTTTGTATCAGAAGATATGGCTTGTTGAAGTTCAGGGGTTCTGTTGCCTTTGAAGTGAAGGAGAAAAACATATTGGAGGTCCGGGAGTGCATCGTAAATCGCAATCGACGTTTTTCTAAAGTAGCAACAAGGGAGGTCAGAGCAAATATCATGATTAGCGATCGCCGATATCAGATATTGGAAATCGGAGGCCCATGGTGCATAGCATATCGGTGTTTCACGATATAGAGCGCCGATATCGCATATCGATGATCGCAGGTGCAAAAGGGTGCACACAAACACAATGTCATGAAATTCGTCGAATGCCGATATCATGAAAATTGCTGAAATTTGGGCCTTTAGTGTTAAAGCGTTGGGAGGGGCCGATTTCATTTAACAAAGAAATTCAAAGAAAAACCAAGGAAGATGGGCCCTTTTCTCTCTCCTCTGGGGGGCCACGTGGCAGAATCCTATTGGTTCTAATAAACCATGTGGCGGCGGATGTCAATATGACGTGGTGGTACGAAGAACACGTGGCATGCAAATTTGGCGTTTTCAGGGGTCCTGTGGGGGCATATCCGGGTGACACTTGTCACCAGTCGGGAAGAGACATGTGGCACTGATGATGTCGTCAACCCCGTAAATCAGCGATGCACAAGCCAAAGTCCCTCCTCTGTCGAAGTCCCTTCTGACTTGCGATTGCGATATGCGAGACCCCTCTCGGATGTAATATCATATGTGATGCATCCTATAAACTGTCGTTGCTGTGCAATTGGAAAATGTTGTGAAAGATGGTAAAAAGGCCCTCTATCCTATATTGCGATTGCGATATCCCGTGTGGGCCCAATCTTGCAGATCGACGATTTGCAAGTGTCAAGGGGAGATACTGAAGGCTAGCATAAGAAATCATCGATGTGCAGGATTCTATGTATAAGAGTAAAAAGCCCCCCGGGCAAGAGTCTAAAGGCTCTAGCGCCTTAGGGCTAAGCACCTTGTTTTAGACCCTGGTCATATGAAGAGAATTAGAGAAAGGGGCTAAAGCAACGGGGCCCAAAGGGGATCAGAACTCTCCTGTTTTGTAATTTTTTTAGTGATAAGTGCCAACACCGGAAAATCCTCCATATTACACCATAATTGCATCACCAGGCATATTAGGGTGCCGATAGTGCTTTACAGGGATTCTGTGAGGGCAGATGAGTTGGCATCCGCGTTCAGAGTCTGTTATCGCCATGATGGGTGACCACTCCCGCTTCGTGAAAAAGAGGGAACAAGACTGAAAGTGACAAGGAAACAACTTAGAGAGGATTAGCCGTGATTTAGCCGAAACATGCTTGGACCAGAGGCCATCAAAGAAGAGCGACATGGAGATATTTTAAGGACCATAATTTCAGTTTCATTGGATTAGTTTTGTTTTATTGTTTTTTATCGTTGTGTTTTTATTTTGTTTTGTTTTCAAGAAAGCTATCTTACTGTTGTAATAATTAGAGGTTGCACACCGAGACATCTAATCATATAGACAGTTGTAAACTCCAGCCAGGGGATATTTTTGTAACTGATTTCCTTGCTTACCCTTTCCTTATAAGAGAGAGGAAGAAACACTTAGAGAAGGTTCTGGAATTCCGCACTCGAGTGGTCTATATTCTGCGACTCCACTTTTGGTTCTACTTGCCTGTTCATGAGGGACTTGAGAGATATTTGGCTGAATATAAATGGACTGGTATGTTGGAATCATATTGGATTAATGAAACTATTTGGTGATTCCAATCAGAATAATGCGCATTATGTTTTCCCCTTTGTAAATCTCATTTTCATATATGTTTTCCTCTTCTACTGAAATTGTGTAATGAAGTTTCCAGTCTCATTCTTTCATGGCTGTATATTTTGATACAAAATAGAGAACAGTACCTGTGGTTATTACAGATTTACTTGTGTTATTGAATAATGTACATTACCTGTAGTAATTATAGATTTACTTGTGTTATTCAATTAACCTGCAATACCTGTATGAGCACAAACTTTTAATTACATTGTTTAGCAATAATTGTACGCATGATGTATAGAATATTGGACCTTAATTAGTGCTCCACTGTTTATGTCATCCCATCTCTTCTGTCTTCCATTCTTCTGTTAGAACATTGCTGCTTAGTACTATATCTTGTTTACAACCCTATGCATCTATTTCCTTTTTTTCTTTCTTACTCTTCATTTTACTACAACTTCATTTTTAAGTTGTTCATTGTTGTGTGTTGGCCACCATAACAAGACATTTCTCTTTGAGGTTGCCCCGATTTACCCCCTACGCATTTGGATCCATGTATTGGCTTGAGTTTACCTGCATGGCAAACTATTGAACCAAGACCCCTTTATTCTTTTTTAATTATGTGACAATTGGAGTACTGGAGAAACCCCCTCACAGATAATCTCCCATTCACTCCTCTATTCAAGATGTCCTAGACACTGGTCTACAATCAACCTAGAGGTTGTCTCTAGGAAGCTTTCTATATCTCCCGAAGCACTTGTGCCGCAGGTGCTAGAAAAAGCGACAACACACTCTAAGTGATAAACCAATCTAATTCATCTAACTCAAGATCTATCATGTGCATAGAGAGATCAAATCCCTCGAGCTTCAAAACTTTCCTTAAGTTCTACACTCCAAAAAGAATGTTTGGAGTGTAGGTTTCAGCAAGACCTTATAGACACACTTTGTTAGACTCGTAAAAGGCATTGGAGTGTACCAGTATCGTGATTTTATGTTTACTCACAAAATTGCTCCAAATATCAATTTCATCTTGTGTATCATGTGCAACATTAAATTCAAGTCAAAACACCCTTATGCTTCATTCAAGTCAAGTCAATACCAAAAACTGACAAGATGTTCTTCTTTTTTTGAAACCTTGATGGGTAGCCTAGTTGGTCGAAGCACCTTGCCAAGTTGTTGGCCCTCTTTTATGAGGTGCAAGTTCGATCTTTCTTGGGTCCATTAGGATCATAGGGGCTAATATTCATAAATGGGCTACTTTCTATACTTTTTCAAAAAAAAATATTCGCAAATTTCCATTTTTTTCTAAATGTAATTTGCGCAAATTTTATAGTATAAAATTATTTTACCTTAAAAACCGCAAGATTTTATATAGACTTATATAATATAATCAAAATTTTAGATACTTTTACAAAAATATCATCAAACATTTTACAAATTTTCTATTATAGATTACCAATATTAGCCAAGTTTCTAAACTATCAAATAGATATCCATCCTTAAAATTTTCCATGGTATTAAATAATATTAAAATTTGAAGAATGAGGCACCATATTCAAATAATTCTGAGATTTTCGTCGAAGTTATTTGGCCGGTCAATTCAAGTCAATGCACCTTGATCCATCATTAAAGTCATGTTAGTTACAAAAAATTAAAAGATTTAACATAAAATAAGAGAATTTGACAATACTAAGATTTTTTTAAGCATAGTTTAAACATGCTGCAATTTTGCCCATAAAACAATAGAAATTTGGGCATGATTTTAAAGAAAGTGATATAAATTTTTAAAATTTAGGCTACAGCTGTCAAAATTTAAAATTTT
>APFE030477484.1:0-10095 GCA_000404065.3 Pinus taeda
GGAGGCTGGGGGCTCGGCAGGAGGGCAGGAGTAGAAGGAGGAGGCGGGGGGGGGCCAAGAGGAGGTGGATACAGGGAGGGATGTGAGGATGAGGAGGACTGCAAGGGAGAGGTAGAGAAGGAGGAGGAGGAGGGGGAGGAAGAGGAGTGTTAAGAGGTGAAAGTGCTGGGGAAGGAGGAGGATGGACAAGAGGAGGGGATGGATTGTTAGAGGAGGGGGAAGATGTGGAGGTGAAGGAGGGGTGGGAGGACGTGGTGGTGAGGGAGGAATTGGAGGGGCAAGAGAGGGAGCGAGAGGGGGAGGAGAGAGAGGAAGAGTGGGATGGAGGTGGAGGAGTAGGGATTGAACACTAGAATTAATGCATAAATGATATTGTGTGGTTGGAATGTATATGTGTAGGGGTTAAATAACGATTTGGTAAAAAGTATTTAACATGGTGTTGATTCAAAATTTAGACATCATGGAATGTAGCTCTAACCAATGAATGACCAGATGGAATTCTAAAAGGGCATTGAGTGTGGATGGAATTTGCAGAATAAAGACTTGAGAATATGTGAAGAATATTTCCCGGTGAGCACTCATGTGCAATTAGGAAAAAGAGAATGATCTAGTTTAGAAAGAAGTGGATATTGTAGAAGCAATGATTGTCTGTACAGAGAATCGTAAGGTCTTCCTTCATATCTATCTTTGTCAGAGAATCTCTGACTTGGAATAAAGAAGAATGATTTACCTTATGATAGGTGGGATAACAGAGAAGAAAGGTACCACTAAGGGACATATATATGCTCAAATATTTATCTTTAGAGCTAGTTGTCCTATCAGTAATAGGAGGAAAAGAACAACAATGAAATAATTTGAAACAATTATGTATCAATTTAGACACATACAAAGAATAAAATGGTGAGTCACACATATGTTTGGTAGGGTACTAAATTATCTTATTTAATGCTTGAAGTAGTAATGTGTAAGACAAGAAAGGTTGGGAGTTCTCATTCATTAGGAATTTAATAACCCTTGAAGGGGAAGGGACATGAGTATGTGGAGAGAAGCTAGAGAAAATAGTGAAGGATAGTATAAGAACTCTTAATAGGACAACCATTGCTCCAAAGTCAAGAAGATTATAAATTCTTGAAGGTAACAAATATCCATCTTGTGGAAAAATGTGAAGAAACTAGTGAACACGAGCATTAAATTATATCATAGATGATATATAAAATAATTAAGTGAGTAGAAATTAAGAAGAACGTGAGATATTTTTTAATAAAACTAAAATATGGAGAATAAAAATAAATAATAAATTTGAAGCTCATTGAAATTTGACATGTTGTGAGACTCTATGAAATTGTATTGATGGCAATGATCAAAGCTAAGGGTGTGTACTTTTCATGATATTTTGTTTTTGAAATGATGAAAGGAAATTTACGATGCATGGATCTTCAATCACTCAGAACAAAGAGTTGTTTACTTCCACCTTTATAAGATAAGTATGCACCCTCGTTATTTTTAGTTAAATATTAATTTAAAACTAAAAACCTAAATTTGAAACTCATTTGGCCACTTTTAATTAATCCTTAATTTAAGTCTCAAAACCTCAATTTGAAACTCATTAGCGCACTATGTTAGTTATTCTTTAACACTATGTTAGTTATTCTTTAACAGGTGGATTGCATTGCAATTCTATTACATTACAATTTTGCAATAAGAGTTGTATGGCACATGGGCTAAAGTCTCATAGGAAACTTCACCTCAATCAAAAACACAAAACCTAGATTTGAAACTCTTTCGTGCACTATGAGAGCTATTCTTTCACTATTGTTATGCATTGCAATTCTATTGCATTACAATTTTTCAAAAAGAGTTGTAGCGTACATTAGCTAAATTCTAATAAAAAAACTTCAACAAAAACCATTTGGAAAAAACATAAGACCATTGCTACATGTAGTTTTAACATTTCTATATGTAATTAAAAATACATATCAATAATAGTAAATATATATTTTTAATATAAACTAAATTTTATAAAATCTATATAGAGTTTGAGAAATACAAAATTCACTAATATTTACATATTCAAAAAAAAAAATGAACCAAGGTTAATTGTGAATGTTGTGTGATAATTATATTAAAGCATAATATAACCTTAATTAATCACAAGTTGAAGCCATATAATATAATAACAAATGTTCTTAATTTTGGGAAAACTATAAGAACTTTTGTAAATATTGATCAATGGTTAAAGTTTTGATTTCATTTATACGGTTTTTTTTTTGTGATTGTTTAAATTAATTAATTTATTTGTCTAAACTTTATTTTATATTAAATTTTATATTTAACCAACTTACAGTGTTCACAACAGATCCGCGTAGGGGCAAAATATATCTCAGGCAGAAGATTTCTTCTCACATGCGGAATCCCCTGCGTCAAGAGGCGGAAGACTCAAAAGACTCTGGCCCCAAGCTGCTCCAAAAATCTTCTAAAGATTCCTCTGCCCCCTTTCAGATTCAAATAGCACAGATCTCTGGCAAAACCGTCATGCAATGGGTAAATCCAACAGATCTGGTACAAAATCTCAAAGCTAATCTGGAGCATAGGCTTGGGATTCCCTCAGCCCTTCAGAGACTTATCTTTCAAGGTAAACAGCTCGAAGATTCTCTTCCTCTCTCTTCTTACAGCTTAAAGAGAAACAACTCTCTAGTGTTCTCCTTTCGTTTGAGAGGAGGAGCTACAGGGAAATCCTCTTCTGCTCCTCCAAACTCCTACAAAGCTGCAGTCCGCCCTGAGATGTCAGCAACCCCGAAACCTCCCAAACCCAAGCCTTTTTTGGTTGACAAATTGGAGGAAGTTCCCTCTGTTGAGATCTCCTACCCTGACCTTGCAGACGACACCCAAAAATTCGCTGAAAGGGCCATCATCTGCAGATTCAATGGGCTCTGGCCGCGCTCTCAGGATCTTTATGACTCGATCAAGGACAACTGGACTGACCGTTGCAAGGTTTATTTCTGTGCAAAGGGATATTTTATAGTGTTGTTCGATGACCTCGAGCACTGCTACAACGCCCTGGACGAAGGCCCTTGGTTCATGGGTTCAGCTGGCCTCTTCCTAACTCCATGGTTTCCAGACTTTGACCCAGCTTCAGCAGTCATCACTAAAGCCCCTGTTTGGATCAGACTCCCAAATCTCCCAGTTCACCCATGGCGCACAGAAGTATATAGGCAAATAGGCAATGCCTTGGGTCACTTTGTAACAGGAGATTACGAGAGAGAGAGGCAAGGGCTCTATACATATGCCAGAGTTTGTGTGGAGCTTGATTTAAGCAAGGGATTGCCAGAATACATCAATCTCAAGATCAAGGACTCTGTCTGGACCCAGTATATAGAGTACGAAAACACTGCCTTCCGATGCCGCCATTGTCACCTAACAGGGCACCTGCATAACTCCTACCCATCGCTGTCAACAAGAACGAAAAGGGGCCTCTTCGCTCATTCCAAGCCCAAGCGGTGGGCTCCCTGTCCACCGCTGCCAGCTGGAAACTCCAGCTCCCCAAGTATGGAAAAGGAAGAAAGCGAGTCAGAACCAGATCAGACACCTCAGCCGATGGATCCGCCCCCGGACAATATGGGGCACACCCATGTCACAGCTAGCTCCCAGAAACGCCCCCATGAGACTTCATCCTCCGAATCAGAGAAGGATTCCCCAGAGATAGAGAATTCCAGTCTTCAAGTTGTCATAGCCCATTCTCCCCATGATGGCTGGACAAAAGTTAACAAAAAGAAAGGGAAAAAACATTGTGGTGCAGTTACTGACCCGCTGGGGTAATAGCCTGATAGTCAGTCTTTGCTTTCGAATCTTCTGTTGTAGCTCTGAGATTGTAGACTTCCTCCGAGACCGAGGTTGATGAGTCCATCATTTCCGGTCTATCGGTCTCTTGCTCTTCCTATAGCTCTATGTTTGTTTCTTTCCTCCGGGACCGAGGTTGATGAATCCATCATTTCCGGTCTGCGGGTTTTTTTGCTTTTCCTGTGCGTAATATATTTTACTTAATAGATTTAGCCTTTACCGAGAAAAAAAAAATAATATTTGCTAAGAATTCTCAGCCTAGGAGATATTTTCTACTTAATACTAGATATAAAACTTCCCCTTTGCTTTGATGTAATGAAGAATATAAGGGATGGCGGCTGGTGGAATGAAGAAAATAAGAGATGATGACTAGGGTGTGCATGGGCTACAAGAAATGAGGTGAAAGGAATTGGAATTTGCCACTTTCACCTTCATCTACTTGCCATTGGTGGTGAATCCCTCATTTAATCTTTACATCAAGTTATTTTTCCTTCCTATCCATTGATTCTCTAATAGAAAAATACTTATCAAATTACTTCTCTTCAAATAGGTTTTTCAACTCCTTGTTGTCTAACTATTATACTAATTATTGTATTTTCTTCTTCAATAAAAATTCTAAGATGTGTTGATCAATACACAATTTTTGGAACTTCCAGAAAATGTGCAATGAGATTGACTAGAAGACAAAATATGTAATGAACTCTAATTTCCTATATGATAAAAAAATCGATTAACAAAAACTCATATAAAGCAACAACTTTCAAGTTCAAAAATATAGCCCACAAATAAAAATGTTCATTACTTAGTATAACATGTTACAAAATAAGTATCATTAAAGGATTTAACCTTCAAAAATGATAATACACTAAACAGTCTCCTGTCCTCCACTAATTACATGTATTTCTCCTCTAGCCTTTCCCTCAAAAGTATAATTTTGTTAATGGAATGTTGTTCCCATGACAAAAGATCCCGTAAAATGAACACATAGGAAGCTAGTGCATGTGTAATGTTTCCATACAAATACCCAAGTATAGCATATTTCCCTTTCCTAATAAATATTTTGAAATAAAATACAGGATAAATAGTGGATTCCCTAAAAAGTGAAGAAGCTTAGGTCATGTAAGAAAGTGAACTCGAAAGAAAGCTTTTTTCCTTAAACCATTAGATGTATAAAAAAGTAATAATAGTTAATAAAAATATGTGGAATACCCAAAGAATAAACAAATCCATATATGATTCCTAATACCCTACATTTCTCAAGTAAACATAAACAAGAACAACATAAGTCTTCTTATTCAAGAAACAATGTTAACTTTAACCCAACACTTTTTAAATCAATGATAATTAGATGAAACCAATCATTCCCAAACAAATGGTTCATTGAACAATAATATGAGAACTATAAGTCTTGAAGGGGGTAATAAAACTTTTAGATGCAATAAACACAAAATTTTAATCTTTAAAAAATCTTTCAAATTCTTGGCCAAGGCATCAGATTTAAACGTTAAATAAATTTAATGTAATTGAATGACTATATTAGTGCATTGAGGAAACCTTCCTAAAGGTATTACTTATCATTAGTAGTAGGATATCGTGTATGTGATGAGATATGTCCTCGATTCATGAGGCTGTAGATTTCATTTCCAACAATGGAGAAGAGAGTGACAATTTAATGTTTTAATGTAAGACATGAATTTTAAATTAAATTTCTTATCTCCACCTCCAACTCCATCACCTCCTCCTCCTCCTCTACCTCCACCTCCACCTCAACCTCCACCACCACATCCTCGTCCTCGTCCACATCCACCTCCTCCTCTCCTTGAGCTCCACCTCCACCACCTTTTACTCCTCCTCCACCACCTCAACATCCCTGACCACCTACACCACCACCAGCTCCACCTCTTCTTCCTCCACTACCTCCACCACCTCAACCTTGACCCCCTCCTCCACCTCGACCTCCTCTTCCCCCACGTCAACTGCCACGTCCTCCACCACCTTCGCCTATGCCTATCCCTCCTCATCTACCTCCACTTCCTACACCAACACTTCATCCTCTTCATCCACCTCCACCACCACTTCATCTACATCTACCTCCAACTCCACCTTCATCTGCTCTGCCCCATCCTGCACCTCCACCTCCGCATCTACCACCACCTCAACCCCCTCCTCCTCCTCCTCCACCTCCAGCTCCTCCTCCTCCTAATACACCTCAACCTCCACCTCCTCCTACACCTCCAACTCCACATCCACCTCCTCCCCATCCTCCTCCTCCTCCACCACCTCCATCTTCTCCTCCTCCTCCATCTCCTCCACTGCCCCCTATATCTCCACCACCTCCTACTCCACCACCACCTCAACCTCCACCCTCTCATCCACCTCCTCCTTCTCCTCCTCCACCTCCACCTCCTCCACCTCCACAACCTCCTCCTCCATCTCCACCTCCACCTCCTCCTCCACAAACTCTCCCTCCTATTGTTCCTCCTCTTCTCGCTCTACCTACTCCTCCACAATGACCTCCATTTTTCATACCCTTCACACACAGTTGGGTATCAAGGATTCTGAGCTGCATTTGGTACTCAAATACCACAGCTGCCTACACAGGTACATCTAGGAAGATATGGAGTTTCTAAACATCTCCTTTCTCGGTACGACTTACTGATACGTTATCAAAATCAAACAGATTTTTAAACAAAAGAAGTGAGACTTTGGATCTGCAAATCCGATGACCAAAGGACAAAGGCAAGGCAGGGTGACCCAAGACAACCTATCGAAGCCGCACGAAAACAACAACACCACAAAGTCAAAGAACGACACAGGAAAGTGGTGTGAGCTCCATAAAAGCCCCACTCACAACACAAGTGAGTGCCAGACCAAACAAAAGTTGGTGGCTAAGTTGAAAGCTTCTGAATCAGATGCATGTTTCGATCCTGAGTCAGAACCTAACAAGGGGAATGGAAAAGGGAAGAAGATCATTGAAGTGGAGCCCAGTGCCACTGTTTCCACCACCAATATCCAAAAGAAGGAGTCTGAAGATCTAGAGGAGGGGGAGCACCTTTTCCACTCACAAATGTGGGCGAAGGGTTCACCACTACAATTCATTGTCGATAGTGGCAGCCAAAAAAACCTCATTTCAGTAAAGGTTGTGAAGCCGTTGGGCCTACCGTCTACACCACACTCACAGTCATAAAGTATCTTGTGGCTTCACCAAGGATGAGATCTTCGATTTCACGAGCAGTGTTACCTTCCCTACAACATCAAGTCGTTCACACATGAGGTATTGTGTGATGTTACACCTCTAGATATTTGGGATGTATTATTAGGCCAGCCATAATAATGTAGAAACAACCCCTTATATTATTTACAAAATACATAGAAAGATAAGGGAGAAGCTTGCCCACTTTTACAAGAAATTGAATGCAATTTGAACAATCTCTTAATGACACATGCATTTGATGATGAGTTTAAAATAGAGTCAGCCAAGAAAATGTTGTGCTTACCTTCGAGGGATGAATCCACATTGATAGACATGATATTTTCAAGGGTTGCAGTGTTGTTGAAGCCCTTAGATTCAATGTCTACATAGTAGGAATAATCTGCGAGAATGGTTGCTGCATTGGGAGACGATGCGTTAAACAAATGATGTGACGAGCAACCTTGCAGCATAAGTCCATCACTCGATAATGGAACACAAAAGCCAATTCTAGAGAAAGCACCGGCCTAAGCACCATATACGAAGGTGTAATTATGCCCTTCAAAACTTGCTAAGGTAAGGGTCGTCGTTAACTCCATACTTTAACAGTAGGCTCTCAGGAATTTCTCCTCAAGAAAAACACTTCCATGCCGACCATATTCAAAAGGCATGCCGGATTTCTCTCACTTTCTGTAACATGGATTCAGATGATCTAATTTAAAAAGCCAAGAAAGTGCCTCACCATGGATGCCTAGGACTTAATTTTAAAAACCAAGAAAAATGGATGCAGAGGATCTAGATTCTAAATTAGAAAACCAAGAAACCACCTCACCATGGATGTAGAGGATCTGATTTAAAATACCAAGAAACAGTAAGTTCTGTAGAATAAGACTCTCTCGGTGGCCATTATTTGACGATGGTCACCACCTAGATCCAACCATGTCCAGCCCTGTTTCTCTCCATTTATGCACAAAGTAGCAATATATACTGCGCCTCTCACCAAGGATGTTGAGGATTTAATTTAAAAAATCAAACAACACAAAACATATCAATTTATTTAAAGGAATGGAACAATGCCAATGATTTTTCTGAAAGCAGATTGATTCCTCTATCATTTGGCTGATCTATTTTGCAATACACAAACCATAATCAGAGTGATCTAGTACTAGAATGCCTCATTTACCTGTCATCGAGTGAGATACACATTTAACTATGATCCCTACGTACAGTTGTCTTGATTCAATAATTTATTACACTACATGCCTCTTCCCTTTGCCTCTCAGGGAACAAAAGGAATAATCTATGTCTCTGGTGAATAAACTGTTTATTAATATTTATTAATATTATTCCTTAATACAAGTAATATAACTAACAACATATTTTTTATATATTAATCAATATAATATATATTAATATTAATGTTAATATATTGATATTACTACTACCATTAATGTTAATATTATTATTAACATTGATATTAATGTGTGCCTCTTACTCTAAAATATGCATTACAATTTAAATAGCCATGCCCATTAAAACATGTGTCTTGCAATGAAGTTGAAATTTTGAGGCCATAGTTATACCACACCCTAAAAATTATTTAGGTTTAAATATTAGCGTTAATATAATATGAGATAGTTTTGATGTTTATGTCATCTAATAAAACCTTGTATATATATAGTGTGTACTTTTGCAACCATAGTTGTAACACACCCTAAAATGGTTACTATGTACATATATTGTAGATATATTCTAGAATGACTGTTGGAGCTTTGGAGGCATAACTAAAACACTTAACTTTTCATTTGATGACATGTTTTAAATGACAATTTTTAACCTTTCAATATAAAATTACATGTTTTAATACAGTTTGTATATATTATACATATATACTTATTTTATAGCAATCTTTATATATTATACATTAGAAATGATTTAAAAAAAATATGGCAATGAAATTTTTAAATTTTTAGTGTAGTAAGAGATTATAAAATAATGTAAATCATGGTAAACCATAATGGTTTTTTATTTAGTAAAAGGTCTACTATATTAGACTATTTTAGTTTCATGATATTTTTTTATGTTTTCAAAGTGTTAATATGTAAGTGGGTAGGTTTTATAAAAAAATTAGGTTTGGTTTTAATATAATATAATATGTTTTATTATTAAATTTAGATTTAATTTTTTTATTATGTTTAAGTTTTTAGTTTATTATTATTACTAGGTTTAGGTCTTTCATGATTATTTTAATTTTAATATTAATACTAATTTTCAATCATTGTCAAACCATGTTAACCATTGTCGAACTATGTCTGAATATGTTTGACAATTAACACTCTTGAACTTTGGTCAAATGTAAGTGCATATTATTATTCATTCACATTAGTTTCTTAACACAATCAACCACATTAGATAAATGTAGTCAAACTTTCGTAGGCAATGTTTAAATAATTGACCATGATCAAATTTGGTCAACCCTACGTTTTAAGGAACCCCATCCCCCACCTTTGCCTCCCCCACAGCCTTGACCTCCTCCTCCACCTCCTCCTCCTTCGCCTCCTCTCCTCCACTTCTGCATTCTCCCCTGCCTCCTATTCCCCTCCCCCGCCTCCACCTCCACCTCTCGCTCTGCCTCCTTCCCCTCCCTCCCACACTCATCTGCCTCCCCCTCTTCCCCCACCGCCTCCTCTTCGTCCCCATCCTCCATATATGCCTCTTCCACCTCCTCTCATGTTCCCTCACCCTCCTCCTACTCATCATCCTCCTCCTCCCCTGCCTCCTTTTCCACCTATACCCTCAACTCCTCTCCCTACTCACCCACCTTCCTCCCCCTCTTCCTCCCTGTCCTTCCCCTCTCACTCCCTCTCTTCCCCCTCCACCTCCTCCCCACTCCCTCCTTCTCCCCCCTTCTTTGCCTCAAAATATTCCCCCTCCTCTCCCACTACCTCATCCTCATCCTCTCCATCCTTTTCTTCCCCCACTCCGTCCTCGTCCTCTTGCTGCCCTTCCCCCACTGCTTGTCCTCCTAACACGCCTCCCTAGTCATGTCTCTCCCCCCTCCTCCTCCT